>RJWM01036255.1:0-18285 GCA_004363535.1 Dasyprocta punctata | reverse complement strand
ACAAGCTCTTTTGAGCAAGTAAGTTCCTCCTATGTAAATTGGTCCCTTTAATTCCACTGTAACCCTGGAATTGAGTAGAGGAAAATATCAGGGCAGCATTAAACTCTAGCATGCTTGTGTTTAAACTTCAAGCTGCCACATCTGAGATGTGTGACTGTAAGCTAATTGCTTACCTTCCCTGAGCCTCAACTTCCTCATCCATAAAATGAAGGTTGAAGTTTCTTCCTTGCAAGGTTATTGTGAGATGAACTGAGATACTATTTATGAAGCATGCAGTACCAAGTATGTATCTGGTGCTACTGGTGTTGTTTTGGTCTGTTGGTAAGGACATGTACCAACTCCAAACTTGTATGAAGACCCCTGGAAGTGAATTGGAAAAAAGGACAGATCCTGGCATTCACAATATAGACTGGACCAAAAACCTAAGAAATTAATCATCTTGTTTTTCATCAGTCTTCGTGACCCTTTCTCTTCCTCCTGGGTATCCCGCATGGGTTTCCAGATATGAAACTTGGTTTGACTTCTGAAACTTGCACCCTTCATTAAAATAATTCAATTGTGCTGCTCTTCCATTCCAAAAACAATTGAGAATGGCAAGGACCAGATGCTATCCTAGTCAGTTCCCACATCAGTGCCTTTCCTCTGCTCTAAAAAAAAACCTTCTGACCTTCTGACCTGATCCAACTAGAAAACTGCTGTGAACTTCCTGGGCCGGGGTCACTCAGGGTCGGTTGCATTTATAGTCATCACCCCCTCTGAACCTTCCTGGGAATTGTAAAAACCTCCCAGAGCCAGAATAATGAGCTGTCAGGATCCTGCTTCCCATTTCCAAGGGTCTGTGGGATCTGCGCTGTGCTCAGCGGGCCACATGGCACTGGGTTTCTAAGTCCACTCATTTAGCATTCACCATTGGATGCTGTGAGAGTGTTTTAAATCTTCTATTTGTACAAAATACTTCCCTTTGCTTAACTGCTCACTAAATCGGACTCCTCCTTCCGGAGGAGCTCAGCTAAGAATGCGTGAGTGAGTCTCCAAAGCGATCAGGATATTTATGGAGTGCACGCTACTGAGCTCATAAGGTTCTCAGAGCGTGAGCTCTACTGATTCTCCTAACATTCTACAGGAGACCACTTTTAATGCAAATAAGGGAGACTGAGGACTTGAAGGTCATACAGTTGCTGACTGGTAGAGGGAGGGCAAACTCTGGCTGTCAGACATCAGAGCAGAACTCATGCGGTCACCCTAGCCAGTAGTTACTAACTGCTCATAGGGTACTCTGGTCTCATGACTTAGAGAAAGTAAAGCAAAACAGAAAAAAAATGCTGTTTTGATTGTTCTTTCCCCCAAGGGATAAGGGTTAGGGTTACACTGACAGAAGCCAGGAATGGTGGCACACATCTGTAATCTCAGCGCTCAGGAGGCTGAGGCAAGAGGACTGCCATGAGTTTGAGGCCAGCCTGGGCGACAAACCGAGTTCAAGGCCAGCCTGAGCTGCATGGTAGAACCTCGTCTCAAAAAGACAAAAATAAATAACTAAATAAATTACACTTACAGTTAATTTGAATGTGTGCAAAATTGGGGAAAAAAATTGAACAATAGTCCTAGATTTCTCAGACTAATTTTGTTTTTTCCCCATTCAACTGAGCTACAATGTCTATTTCCAAAAGCCGGTAGATATTCCCCAAAGCTGACTGGCACCCATACAGCCCCAGGAACAACCCGTCAAAGATTGGTTCCCTTAGCTGTGACAACTGTTTGACTGTCACACAGATTTTGTCCCCTTGTACAACAGTGGTACCTTTCGCTTCGACAAAGCTAGTATAGGAATTGCTTAAAAAATGCTAAACCTCAAAGTATGAAACACAGTTTTAAACTCAACTCCTCAGCTCCTAAGCCCTGATGTTCCCACCATCCTCTGGCCCTTTCTGAGTGACAGCCGTGGCTTGAATCCTGTGATTGTGAGTCACACACACCCGCCAGACTGGAGCCAGGGTAGATGCCTGCACCTGGGGAACAATCTCCAGTGCAAATGGACCTTCAAGGACATTTCTGAACTGCTGAATGTTGCTTCTGGAAGAAGGTATTTCTTGATCCCAATTTGCAAGAAAGCACTTAACTGCGGGATTGCATTTTGAGCTTAAAACAGAAGCAGCCATCAATTTGCCCTTATTTAGTTAAAAATCCTCCCCCAAATAGTACATCCAGAGACAACTGCACCATGTCCACACTTAAGACCTGCTCTGGGTAGATTGTATTGTTTCAGTACCCTTTCTGTTTTGTTTTCAGTTTTCTTTTATCTTTTTTGGGGGGGCGGGGTTTGTGTGTTTGAGACAGTGTCTCTTTATGCAGTTCAAGCTGGGCTTGAGCTCACTTTGTAGCCCAGGCTGGTCTCGAACTTGCAACAATCCTCCTGCCTCAGCCTCCCAAGTGTTGGAAATATAGGTGTGAGCCACCACGGTTGGCTCCCCTTCTATTTTGAGGGAAATTTTGGGAATAGAACCCATTGACTCACACATGCTAGACAAGTGCTCTGTCACTGAACTACATCCCCACCCATCCCCTCTAGTTTTAAAGGTAATGTATGTTTATTATAGAAAAATTGTGTGTGTTAATTGTAGAAAAATGTGCTTAATACATGTTGATAAATATAATTCCAGTATTTTTACATATATACCTGTGTGTACTTGGATCATATAGTACAAATTGTTTAATAACAGTCTGCTATTGTCAAATAACAATATACTGTGGCTATTTTGCCACATTACTAAATACAGTTCTACTTCATTAAAGACTGGCATATTTCATATCAAAGGGACACAGCATGATTTTGTTCCACAAACCCATTATTAACAGGCACATTAGTTATCTACTGCTATATAATGAATTTCTCAAGACTTAGTAACTTAAAACAGCAAGCAATTATTTTCTCACAGTTTCTGTAGGTCAGAAATCCAGGCGCAGACAGGTGTGGTGGCACACGTCTGTAATACCAGCACTTGGGAGGCTGAAATAGGAGGATCACTGTGAGTTTGAGGCCAGCCTGGGCTACAAAGTGAGTTCAAGGCCAGTCCAAACTACACAGTGAGACCCTGTCTCAAAAAGACAAAAAGAAAGAAATCCAGGCACAGCTTTGTGGGGCCCCTGACTGAGGGAACTTCCCAAGGCTGTAGTCCCAGTATGGGGATTAAGGCTTAAACAATCACAAGCCCCCTGGTGTGGCTAATACACCCTTGAAGTCCTTGGCTTTTGGCTTTAGGCTGGAGACATTGATTCCTTCTCATGGAGTCCTCTCCATAAGTTTGTTCACAACACAGTAGATGGCTTCCCCAGCAGTGTGGATTCCAAAAAAGAGAATGTGAAGGGCACCCCCAAATGTATTATCATGCCCTACACTTGGGAATGCCAAGCCATGACTTCTATCACGCTCCATTTGGTAGACGTTAGTAACAGTCCATACTCAAGTGGAGAGACCGCAGCATGGAGGGCCACCAGACGCATGCACATGCCTAGTCCACACCCAAACAGCAGGGACTTTCAGCATCTTAGAAAAAATGACCAATTGAACTTTTCAAAACTCGGTGTTTCAGATGTTGAACAAAAATTGAAAGTCTGATTTTTTGAAATCAGTTCAGAATATGAGTCAGAATAATTGTCTTCTGTAGACCGACGATTTTATGGACATTTTCCCAGTGAACGGGTGGATTTAGACAAGCCAGTGCTGTCCTAGTTCCCTTTCCTGCCCTACCAAAACCACCCCAGCTGGCATCTGCACCAGCCTGGTGTTCACGGGCTCCACCACCCAGCACAGCACGATCTTCTCCCCACACTGCCTCTGTGGCCCACAACCAACCTTCTTTCCATTCATCTGAATCTTATCCACCTGTGGTCTACATTCATCCCAGTTGAACCCGAACCTCCTCACTACCTGTCTGTGATAGTCCCCACCGTTGCTCCTGGATTCACTCAAGTCTATGCCACAGTTGGAGGACTCCAGCACTGAGAAGACTTGAAAGTAAGGTTTAAGGCCAAATTACTATAACATAAACTGAAACAAGAATGTCCACCCATACCACTGTCCCTCGTGGAGCAATGGCACCATGTCCGGTGCTGCTGTGAGGAGGCACGGAATAGTGCAAGACCTGAGAAGAGGGACTTATCAAAAATAGACAAAAAATAAACGTAAACCAAATAAACCAGCAAAACAAATAACCCGGTAAAAGTTGAGTGAGGCATAAGAATTAGGAACGCAAACACCCAAGAATGACATAATCAGAGCCAAGATTAAAACCCAATTTCCACTGAAACTCTGATGAATAGGGGAGAAGCAATGCTGGTCACGGTGGAGAGGGGCTGCTGATGACAGAGGAACCCACATCTGAACATCGCTCGTACAATCAGCCACACCTTCCTGTATCTTTCCATCAGATAAAGCTGTAGCTCTTCTCAGCACACTTATTTTCTAAATTGCTGAAGTGAGAAATCTCTGTTGGATCCCAAACACTGGGGATGGTAAAAAATTATCCACTGTGAATTCGTGTCTCTGAGGCCTGAGGTGCATAACTGGCCCTATGGCACCCACCCTGAGCTGTTACTCCAGTCTGCCCCAACCCTGTCAAGACACAACTACCACACACAAGTAGGGGAAAGTGAATAAGGCACTTCTCAGGCTCTCTAACACCTAGAAAAATAGAACAACTAAGGTTCTGGGGTGTTTTGGTGGGGAGAGGAACCAAGAATCAAACTCAGGACATCACACTGGCCAGGCAGGTGCTATGCTACTAAATTATACCCCTGGCCTGTTTGTTTGTTTGTTTCTTTTTGTCTTTTTGAGACAGGGTTTCACTATATAGTTCAGGCTGGCCTTGAACTCACTTTGTAGCCCAGGCTGATGTCAAACTCTCAGTGATCCTCCTGCCTTAGCCTCCTGTGTGCTGGGATTACAGGTGTGTGCCATCATGCCTGGCTGAGGTTCTGTTTTGATACAGCTATTACATACAAAAATAGGTGCTCACATTCCTATAATCCTAGTGTTTTCGGGCTGAGACAAGAGGGTCAGAAGGTCAACGCCAGCTTGGACAACTTTGTGATTTAGGAAGACCATCTCAAAAAAGGGAAATGATATAGCTTAGCCCAAAAGCCACCTGGTCATGGAAGACCATCAGGCTCACCCAAGGACTAAAGAACTCCTGGAGACAGCCCACGGCTCGATGTTGTTTTTCTTTTGTTTGTTTTGTTTTGTTTTGGTTTGGTTTGGTTTTTTGAGACAGGGTCTCGCTTTGCAGTTCAGGCTGGCCTTGAGCTCACTTTGTAGCCCAGGCTGGTCTCACACTTGCAATAATCCTCCTGCCTCAGCCTCCAAAGTGCTGGGATTACAGGCGTGTGCCACCACGCCCGGCTCGATGGCCTTTTTCCTGATGATCTCTCAGACTCCCCAACAGCTATAGGACAGACTTCTCCATTCTGCATGAATTTCTGAGCTGCTTTTTAGTTGTATGGCAATTGGTTGGGGGATGTGAGAAAAGCAGAGAAGAATGGACCATAATCCTGGTCCTCACAGTGCTTACCATCCTGCTGGTGAATCAAAGCACAGTAACCTTGGAAGCGAAGCAGTGTGTGTGCTGCCCCAGGTGACGAAGTACCACACCGCCTTGTTCAAAGGAAGAAGCATATTTAAATTCTTGTTAATTTTTTTTCTCGGCACGTTTCAGTTCACCTTCTTGGCTTGAGCTCATTAAAGATGATTTAAAATATTTTACCTTCCCCTTTTACTCACTTCATCCTTTAAAGCATCCCTTCTCTGCTCAAGTTTTATTATCACCTCTGCATTCTAATCATGTTCCCAGCTTCAAGTACCATTATACAGCCATCATCCATATTGTTTTGGCAATAGATTTCTTTTTCTTTTATCCTCTCATTTGAATTTACCTTCGAAATCTTCCAAGGCGTCCTCATGCATACTCCTAGGTTTATTGCCAGCCTTCCCTGTGACTCACACACTGTCATGTTAAATCTTTCTCCCTTCAGGAAGCCAAACACTAGCTTTTTACTTAAGGGTCTCTCTCTACTCAGTTACTCATTTCTTTAAAAAGCAATTTTTAAAACTAGCTTTCACCAAAAAACTGCACAACCTAAGTTATCACAAAAGGCAGCTCTCATTTCTATATAACGAAATGAGATAGAGTTGACCTTGATGCAACCATGTAACAGATACCCATGAAGGAGGGATTGAAGCAACAAGAGCAGTTTCTACCATAGTCTAAAAAAGAAACTCACACGTGGTTTTAACGCTGCCCTGTGTTTCTTTTCTAAATAAGAAATTAAAAGAAGAAATCTGGTGGGATTTTTTTTCCATCATTCTTTAGTGAGCAGTGTCTAGATGGCAAGAAACAATTGACTATTGAACTCCTTACAAATAGAAAGCCCATGACTCAAGGAAAGGATAGATGTCTGTCCCAGAAACAATGGGGAACTTGTCTCCGCCAAGAAGACAGGCTAACTGCCTTCCAGGAATGGCGGTGACCCGGCAGGCTGCGCTGGAAACGGAGCAGGAGCTGAACCTCCTCCATCATTCTGTGGGTGTTTTCCTGCTCCAACAGAATGGGCTCCTGTGGAGACAACTCTGCCTTTAGAATTGAACGTTCATAGGGGCGAGGCAGAAGGCAGATCTGTGAGTTCTAAGAAATTCCTGAATATGTGGGCCAATAGAGTAACTGATTCTATAGTTGTACTCAGCAAGAATGGTGAAATCTCTTCTCACCATTTGAGATTTCAGAGTCTGAAATTTTGACCCAGAATAATCAGCAGGTTAATATTCTTTATCTGTTGTATGCAACTTCCCTTTAATAATTGTATGAACTTGGAAGGAAAACAGAACTGAAAGGTGCATAAGTCATAGGAAGAAATTCATACATATGGAGGAGTGACAAGCTCCAGAATAGCAGGAAGTAATATGAGCTACTGGTAATGCTAATCCTCTTAGGAAGTTTTCTGAACTAAGCAGTATGGCTTCCATATCTAAGAACATCCTTTGTATCTCTTCTAAACACACTAACCCTGTCCCTGTTTTTGACACAGAGTTAGCATGCATCATTTGTCTTCTGAAATCTATAATCAGCTGTTTAGATTCTCTCTTTACTTTTATTTATTTATTTTTGGGGGTTTTTGAGAAATGGTAGCACTATGTAGTTTAGGCTGGCTTTGACCATACTATGGAACTCATCCTGGCCTTGAACTCAAGGCAATTCTCCTGCTTCAGCCTCCCAAGTGCTGGGATTACAGGTATGCACCACCATGCTCTGCTAGATTCTCTTTTTTGAACACTAGAATTCTAGAGGTTGGTCAGTGGGTACAATGTTACAGATAAGAGGAGTAAAGTCTGGTGTTTCATGGCACAGCCGGGGATATTTAATTAAAAAAATTAGACATATATGAATATATATAAATAGCCAAAAAGGCTTTGACTTTATCCACCACAATGATTAAAGTTTGTCTGATGGATATGCTAATCACTGAGTTGATCACTACCCAGTATGTACATGAATCAAAGCATCACATTGTACCTCATAAATGTGTACAAATACTATGTCAATCAAAAATTAAAATTTTTAAATAAGATTTTTAAAATCCATGGAGAAGAACCGTATTCTTCTGTGTCTTTGGTTGATAAGTACAAATGATTGGTTCAAAATAAATTCAAAATTAGTCTGTATTTCATTTTGTCGCTAGGTGATATTTTGACAAAGTGTGCTGAATGTTCCAAGGAATGTAATTCTTGTACTGAGGTCTCTGATGCTATGACATAAAACTCCAAGAACTGCATCTCTTGTTCCAGCTGCCAGTCAGGCATCATCTCTAGTCTTAGAGATGGACGCATGGTACCGTGGGGCAAGGACTGAAAGAAAATCCAGTCTAGGAAGCATGGGTAGGATATAAAAGGCTCAGCAATGTGTGGTGCTGTAGGCAAGCAGTTAACAATAAGATTCATTAGAAAGAATAGTTTGCATTGTCATTGTTTGATTGTCTGATTTTTTTTTATGCCTAGATTTCGTAACTTGAACAACTACTTCTAAGATAACAATATATAATATATTGACTAGTATTGATTTCTTACTGGATTTTTTTTTAATTCAGTATTACTTCTACCTTTTTTTGTTTTGCTTTTTTTAAAAAAAAATTCAAAACAAAGAAAGGGGTATCTAAGAATAGAAAACCTCAGGGTGAAAATTCCCATACAATACTGTCGAAAACATTAAAGGGCAAGCCACAGAGCAGGAGAAAAATATTTGCAAAACATACCAGTAAAAGTATCCAAATAGATACAAAATGGTCGAAGAGTATATTTTTGAAATGCTCAGCATTGCTAATCATCAGGAAATGCAAATCCAAGCCACAAGGAGATATCATCTTACCACAGTTAGAACAGACATTTATCCAAAAGACAAAAAAATAACATGCTTATGAGTGCGATCAGGGCATTTTCATACATGGTTGATGAGAATATATGTTAGTGTGGCAATTATGGAAAACAATTTGAAGGTTTCTTTAAAAACTAAAAACAGGAAATAAAAAATGTAATCCAGCATCTCACTCCTAGGTATATAGCCACAAGAAGTAAATTCAGTGTATCAAGCAGATATCTACACTCCCACACTTACTGCAGCACCATTTGCAATAACCAAGGTATGGGGCCAGTTTAGGTGCTCCTCAACAGGTGAAAAGGATACAGAAAATGTGCTGCATCTACACAATGGAATATTACCCCATCGTAACTACAGCGGAATCTCATCACTTGAGCCACTGTGGATGGAAGTGGAAGACATGCTAAAGGAATAATTTAGCCACACAAAGACAGACACCAAATGTTCTCGCTCATTTGTGAAAGCTAAAAAAGCTGTTCCTACAGAAGTAGAAAGTAGGAAAGAGATGATCAGAAGCTCGGCAGGGAATAGGTAACTACAGTCTACAACAATTAATCATAGATTTCAAAATAACTGAGAAGAATTGCCCGAGCGGCGCAGGCACTGATCAGGACGCAATATGGACTGCCTTCCAGGGTCCTGACCCCAGGACCCTGGAGGAGAACGAGAAGGGCCCCTTGCGGGGCCCCCACCTGGCCCGAGCGGCACCAGTTCAAGGGCTTGGAACCAGGGACAAACACCCCCCCAACCCCGGTCAGCAACCTGCTGTTTCGGAGGTCTGGCTAAATTGATAGCAACCAAGAAACATCAACCAACTTTTGTTTTGTAGATTCGGCCAGGCCTCTGGTCAGCAACCCAAGCATCTCTTTACAGTGGGCAATGTAGCAAGTATGGGGGATTCTCTTCTGTTTTGTCTTTTATTATTAATAAAATATTAAAAAAAATAACTGAGAAGAGCTTGATGGTTCTCACCACATAGAAATGTTAATACTTTGAGGAGATAGAAATGCTAATTACTCTGATTTGATCATTATACATTATATACTTGTACAGAACTATCACAATGTTCCTTGTATATATGTACAGATGTCAATGAAAAATATGAATAGAAAAGGCATGTATCTAAAATATAGAAGTAAAAAAAAAAAAGAAAATATAGAAGTAAAAAATTAAAAAAAAAGAAATAATCCTTATTATTCACTAATAATCTGACAAATGACCCAATTTTTAAAAACAGTTTTAACAGACACCTCATCAGAGAAGATATACAGGTGGCATTTAGGTACATGAAAAGATGGTCTACCATCAAGAAAATGCAAATTAAAACCACAACAGGATACCAGTACCATCCACGGGAATGGCTAAAGTTAAAATATTGATCTACACAGTGATGGCAAAAAACATGGAGAAACTGAAATGGTCACACATCACTGGTGGGAATGCAGAATGGTGAAACTACTCTGAAAAATAGTTCAACGTTTTCTTACATAGCTAAAGATACACCCCACCTAATCATATAGCATTGCCATTAGACTCCCGAGTAGAGAAATGTAAACAGGTTACCACATAGATTTGTAGAGCAATATTCATAGTAGCTGTACTTGCAATAACCAAAACTTGAAAGAACTTAATGTCCAGCAAGAGGTCAATAAATACACAGTGGTAGGCTGCTCCTTCAGGATTATGCAACAATAAAAAAGAATGCCATATGGATAAATCTCAAAATAACTATGCCGAACAAAAGAAATCAGATGGAAAAGAATATGTCCTGTATGATTCACTTATACAAAACTCTAGAAAGTGAAAACTTACCTTTATGGATACAAAGCATATCAGTGGTAGTCTTAGAGGAGGAAAATGGATCAAAGGGAGCATAAGAAATTCTTGGAGCTGATAAAAATGTTCCATTTTTCAGCTGTGGTTTCATAAACATACACGCCAGTCAAAATTTATCAACTTCTACACTTTATACCTACTCAGTTTATTGTACTTTGACTGCACATCAATATAGCATCTAAAAAGAGAAATGATCCCATCTTCAGACTCTTCAACATTAAATAACAAAACCTAAAGTCCTGTTTTAATTCAAAATTTCCAATGTAAATCCATATAAATTGTAAAATCTTAAGTAAGATACCAAAAATAGTGAAATTAATTATACTGCAGAAAACATGAACAACAAGCCAGGTGTGGTGGTGAACACCTTTAATCCCAGCACCCTGGAGGCCGAGGCAGGAGGATCATTGTGAGTTCGAGACCAGCCTGGGCTACAAAGTGAGTTCAAGGTCAATCTGAACTGCATAGTAAGACCCATCTCAAAAAATAGGGTCAGGGATTTAGCTCAGTGGCCTAAGTGCCTGCCTGGCAGGCACAAGGTTGTGAGTTTGATCCCTGGTACAAAAAAAAAAAAAAAAAAAGAAAGAAAGAAAGAAAGAAAAGAAAATGTGAACATATCTGAATGTGTTTGTATTTAAACAATGAGTTAGATGAAAGGGATGTTCAAATGGAGACAAAAGTTAAAAATTAGTGGACAACAGTGAAACCAGCAGCCTCCTAAAATATTAAGCCCTCGGTTAAAACTCCAGACCCACCAATTACTAGCTGAGGGAGTTTAACCAATTATTTTGACATCCATGAGTCTAAAAACTTTTTTATAAAATGTACACTACTAGGCTGGAGGATAGCTTAGTAACAGAGCAGTTACCTAGCCTGTAGAAGGTCCTGGGTTCAATCTCCATTAATTAATCAATTGTTAATATGAAATATGCCTTGATGCCATATTGGTAAATGCTAAATAATAGAAACACTTAAAACATCTACGTAACTGGTAGTGAGGCTCAAATGAGAAAATACGTATGAAAGCTTTTATAGAACCATAAGCATATAAAAGTTGACAATTATATCCCAATGATAATAATCCTTATATATGCATGTCAGGCACTGTCCTAATAGCTTTTGGTCCACATAATGTTTCTATAGCTGTATGAGGTACGTCCTGCAACTTCTCCCCACTCTATGGGCATGCAGAGTTGCACAGAGATTAGATAATTTGCTTGTGGATACAGATCTAGCACATCGTGGGCTGTGGTTTTCTGAGACCTAGGTCTCTTAGACTCCACAACCCGCAGTGGAGAGCATTTCATCATAGTGCCTGCTCCCACAACTTACATTCAAAGGAAATTCAAATGCATAACTCCATGCAGATTCTCCCAGCACACTGGCTTTCCTACGCTCTGGGGAACATGGTGTACCCTAACACTTATGATGAAGTAATTCTCTGTAACACAGAGCTGGTTCTGCTCTTTCTACATACATGTAAGTAGCGACCATCTCCATGGACAGACCAGAGAATGACAACGTTCTCACCAAGAAGCAATCCCAGGCACATGTTCATTCCAAAATCCACAGCCGTCATTTAACTATGCCAGAGGAGCTGCCCAGATGAAAGAGAGGCCTCCTGTGAACAACAGTTGGACCATAAAGCAAGGTCTTCCTCCCCAGCAGTTGACTTTGCTTAGCAAGGACTTTATTTTAGACACAGACGTTTCGCCCCATTGAATTCCCTACCATTCTTCTATGATTCTGCTTTTATTTGCAAACCTTTTCCACGCTCCGCTTTTGTTTCCTGCTGTTCTTACGCTAGTCAGTCATTGATGGTTTAATGACGTGCACCTAACTGAGCTAGCCAATGAATTAATCCTACAAAAATAAAATGGGGAAATGAGAATGCATAGCAGCTTAAAGTGTTACGCACCCAACCTTCAGTTTCCTCATTATTCTGACAAAAACAGAGAACACAGCATCAAAAGGATACTCCAAATAAATCATCTAAAGTAATCTGAGCACTCAGGAGGCTGAGGCAAGAGTATCACCAAGAGTTTTAGGCCAGCCTGAGCTACATAGTGAGTTCCAGACCAGTCTGAACTACATAGCAAGATTCCATCTCAAAAAAAAATGTACTTTAACTCTCTCACTAATACTTCCTTTAATAAGATAAAATACTTACTAGACTATCAATTAACAAGTTTCAGAATGAGCAAACAAATAAGAAGAGGGAGGAATTAAGCAAAAGGAGAAATGAAAGAATCTATATGCTCTTATATGCTATAGATTAGTGTGTATATTTAAAATGATTATGTTATGTTTAATATATTATTATACCATGGACACCACAGATAATTAGGTTGAAATAGACTAATTTGACATGATATATATTTGCTATAGAATAATTAGACTTTGTATCAAATGTGTGGGACATTTATTTATGTATTTTTAGTCTGAAGAATAAAAGTCCAACATAAGCACACTTACTGAATTTCATTGATTTGGTATAATCATGTATGTAATTGTACAAGCTCCAAAATGCCTCTATACTGATGTAACAGAAAAAAATCTTGATGCATTTCAACCCAAATCTGTATTTATCTTATATAATTTTGATGTTTTGTGCAATTTTGCAGAGAAAATTTTTAAATGCAAGAATTAGCTATTACCCCTTCAGGATAGCCCTGCTTGCTGTTCTCCAGATGATGGATCATGTCATGGCATTGACTACCTTAGGAACGCAACTCACAACACCTAGAGGTATCCAGGATATACGTGTCAGGTTCATTTTTATAAAATAAAGAAAGTTGAACTCTGAGTTAATAAAACAAGCCTAAATTTGGCTGCATCTGCCTAGGAGTCTCACCTTTAAAGGTATCTGTGGTGGATTGGCTAATGGTCAATTTGTAACACCGAGCTGAACTGAATCAGCATGGTGCTAGGTGTAGAAGACCCACCTGAGGATTGTTGCCAACAGTATAAAAGGAGAATTGGGGTGGGAGGGGGGGAGATGGCATGCTGTTGATTCTCCTGGAGAAGTTTGTCACACTGGCTTTCCTGACATGAACTCAGTTTTCTCATCATCAAAGGAGCTTAAATCCTCACCTTCCCTGAGTACCGCTGTGGTTCTTTTCAGGGGGACTCTGGTTCTTAACCTGGTGAATCACTTCCTGGTTCCAGTGCAGATCCCTTGGCCTACTGGCACAGACTTTCTAGCTTCCACCACTGACCTTGGGGCCTTCCCAGTGCAGATCCTTGATACAGACTTTTATGATACACTATCATGGGCTCTAGGCCTCCAGCTGGACTCATGGAGGACACTGCCATGGACAAGGGCATTAGCTGGAATTGTCCAGGACATTGCTGTGGGATTCTGGCCCTCAGCTGGATTCCTTGGGTCTCTCATGCAAGGACAGGTACCTTTCACTCTTCTGCATTTGACTTGAAGGGGAATATTATAACATAATCCTATAAAGTATGTGTCCTGTATTAAATCTATCCCCTTGTAAAACCCCAACTACAACAGTGTTGATTTCAGGACTTGAATTAGATTTGTTTTGGATAAGCAGAGGAAGTTTGTTGGGTATTGTAATCCAAATATTGAATATTGTAATCCTAGTATTGTAATCCCTTCTTTAGTCCTCCTCACAATCTGGAAAGTTATTATTTGTAATCCCATTGAAACGTTATTAGAATCACGGCAAGATAATTCCAATCTACCAATTCCAGTGCAACCCAAGGTAAGAGTAAAGACACCAAGACATATTCAAAGTTAAGGGCAGTCAAGGGCCCCTAAACCCAATCCATATGAGGACATGCAGACAAAGGCCTTGATCCAAGACCTCTCTCAGAATTTATCATCTTATGAAGAAGGGAGTGGTTCAAGGATGAGTGACAGGAAAGATGGCAGGAACTATATGAGTAACTTGAGCTGGCTAGCCAGGTGAGGAGAAAACCATCTTTGCTATATACAAGGAGATATTCAGAAAGACCAGTCTGCATAACTTGATTGGGGTAGCATATGAATGAATTTAGGAAGCTGATGCTTCAGTTTCTGATGTGTAAAATTTTGTATCCTGGGGAATCATAGCCTCTATTTCAAGGCTCATACCCAGTTGACATTCCTGGAGCAGACTGGCTCTGCCATCCGGCTGCATTCAACCAATTCACAGGAAACACAATGCAAGGAAACAGGAAATTGTTGATTGGCCTAAAAGACTGCATATTAGTACAGCAGCTGGCCTTATTTGCAACGCTTAAAACCAGTTGTAGAAGGAAAAGGCATAACCCACTCTGTGCATATCAGTATATGGAAATAAGGCTCAATTTAACTAATGTTGTAGCCATTGTTCTGCGTTGAAGGAGAGGTTCCCAGGTAGTCTTCTACAGTTGGGTTTGCCATGTTTTGAGAGTATCCCTCAGAGGTTCATAGGGCAAAAGCCAATCAACCATGGGGCAAAGCCTCCAACACTCTGAGTCAAAATAAATCTTTCCTACTTTAAATTGATTTTTTTCAAGTATTTTGTCACAGCAAATGACTAACATAGGCATCCAGCATTTAGACGACCTCTCCATGGGTTCTAGGGATTCCACAGCAGGTCTTGGTAGGGGATGGGTTTGCTCCAACTATTAAAGCTGGAAAGTGCAGATGCCCCCTACCCCTGCCATGCTAGCCACAGGCCTGGGTTCAGCAAGCTGACACAGAAGAATCACAAGTTCAAGCCTATCCTGAGCAACTTACTGAATTAGTGAGAATTTGTCTCAAAATGAAAAATAAAAAGAGCTAGTAGCTCAGTGCAAAGGCCCTCAGTCCCCAGTACTAGAAATAAAACACAAAAAAATGAATCCGGGAATTAGAATAGCCCAAAGAAGCAATGACTCTGGAAGATACAGGGTTCCTGGCATGGACCAAGGGACAGTAAGTGGTCCACCCCAGAGCCTACAGTGGCTCAGTATGCCAGTATGTCAGGTATGGCCACGCCTGTGACTCCAGCTACATAGCTTCTCTTAGTTCTTCTTGCTTTGTTGCATGAATCTTAAGAGTTCCTCTCTTCCACCCTATCATTTCCTCTCTGACTTGAATCAGAGTTGGCTGCTTGAGTAAAAACCAAAAGCCCCCAAAATATGCGATACATACAGCTTTTTCTCAATTGAGTATTTTGCGTCCATGCAGTGTTTGTTTACACAGTAATATTTATTCTGTGTAGAATAGAACAAAATATAACTCAAACAGATTGTGATGTGGGGGTGAGATCTGAACTAATAAAAATATTGAAGTGCATCGTTTTTCTCAATGCAGAATTATTCTTTTTAAATACATATGATGATTGGAATGCGTGTACTCTAGTTCCTGGAGTGGAACTATGTGAAAAATACATCTAAAATGAGCTCTGTTTGGCAAATAAATAACTTGTTATCAAAGATCCATTCCTGTGGTTTTAAGACTATTTTAAAAGTTTGGTATCTTGGGGAATTGTAAATATCCTGCAGACTACTAATTGAGTAAATAGCTTCAGAGGTTGAAATTTGCCTTCAACAAAATAAACGTGAAAGAAATCAATATAGTCTCCCCTTTCCAAAGTATTTTTGCTGGGTTTAGGCTTTGACTGCTTTGCTAAGGATGGCACTGGGTTGCAGAGTAGAGGAATTGTTATTTAAAAATGAAAATATTCTTTGATGCTATGCTTTGGATATTGAATGTCTCTCAAAGCCTGTGTTAAAGGAATGGTTTAAGGCATATGGTGTAATTAACAAGTGGTCAAATCTTCACAAGGTGGAGCCTAGCAGAAGGAAGTCAGGCCACCGGGGGTGTTTTTTGAAGGGGATATTGGAATCCTGGTTCCTACTTCTCACTCTTTTTGTTTTGTAGCCACCATGAGATGAATAGGCCTTTTCTACCACACTCTCCCACCATGACTTATTGTGCTGCTCTAGGCCTGAAACAGGGTTAACTAGCCATGGACTGAAACCCTGAAACCGTGAGCCAAAATAAACCTTTAATTCTTATAAGTTGTTTATCCCAGGAATTTTGTCACAGTAATGGAGAATTGACTAACACACTAGATAATTTATATGTTACTAAAATAGTAGAGAACTGAGTGTTGTTCATTAGAAAAGAAAGTTTGAGGAATCAGCCATGCTGAGACTGGGAGGAGCCAACCAACAAGCCAGTTAGCCAACCTTTCTGGTAAGACATGCAAGCCACACAGGGCCCAGGAAGAGAAAAGTCAGTGCCTCCAGAGAATCAACCATGCTGGGACTAGGAGAAGCACACCAACAAGCCAACTAGCCAGGCTTTCTGGTAAGACCTGCAAGCCACAGAGGGCCCAGAAGAGAAAAGTCAGCACCTCCCATGAGCACCTCCCCTACTGTAAGCAACAGGCTGGTCTGAAGGTCAGGCTGAGTTGATAGCAACTGAGGTACAAAAAGCAACTGAATGTTTGTATTGTTTGGTTGACTTTGCAGGCCTGGGGCTTGCAGTCTGAGCATTTATTGGGAGAATAACAGTATGCAATATAGCAAGTATGGCAGATTTCCTTCTATCTTGTTTTTGAAATACAATATTGCTCTTACTGTTTTGTTTTGTTCTGATTGTTTTACTTTATTCAATGTTCTGTTTTGATTGGTTTTATTCTGTTTTGTTTTGGTTTGATTTTGCTATATCTGATAGAATGGACAACTATTGTGAAGATAGCAAGATACACTGTGACAGTCATTGCTGCTTTCCTGCTATCCTGTTTGGAAGTTCTGTACCAATTTCACTGCTTTGTTTTGATTGGATTTATTCTGTTTTGTTTTGTTGGATTTTATTAATCTTTAAAATAAAAAAATAAAATAAAAAAGAAAAGAAAGTTACAGAAAAGGAGATATGTTTTTAACTTTTTTTCTAAGGGCTGGGGAGTGAACCTAGGGCCTCACACGTATTAGGCAAATGTTCTACCACTGAGTTTTACTCTTAACCTTGGGGTCATGTTCCAAAAGAAGAGTTCTGGGTAATATCTGAAAGACAGTCTCAGCCTGGGGGCCATAAGGAGAAAGACTTAAGATCCTGGACCCTGGGAGTAATGGGGAATTGAGGAGCAAAGTGGGCCTGCAAGTGGAGAGAGTGGAGGAAAGCTATGACCATCCCCATTTGTCAGTTCAGGTCAGCTCAGTTAGTGTCAGAATTCCATTTGGAAGAAGTGGAGTGCTAGTTAGTAATAATCTGTTGTGATATGTTTAAGATCATTTCTTAAAATTAACCCATCTCCTTAGGTTTCCCTGGTAAACTTCTTCTACCACTCAGCCTAAACATCAGTTGCTTATTAATTTGTTTTACTGCATAAACATCTAAATCATGGTTTAAATATGCTGGCATTTAGTTTCTAAACAACCATAATTACTCCCAGTGTTGGCCAAGAAATAAGTGCTGAAGTTTGGTTTGCTTGTTTGTGTTTATCACCGATGTGGTGGTGGTAGCTGCTTTTTACATTTTCCCTCCATGAGTCTGTCCTTCCAGATCATTTATCATTTCTGGGACTCTTCCTGAAATTTGTCACAATCTGTCAATATTTTCCCTGCCTCTAACAAATGCCTCTTGTTTATTTTTTTTCTCACCTGTTTGTTTTGTAGGGAATGAAAAAAGCTTGAATATCAGTGTCTGTCAAGCACAGAAAGGTAGCAAAAAATTCATATGCTGCAAGCTGTGAGCCAGATCCTCCCAGGGACTTTCTCCCTGAAATCAGACCCTCATGGCCTCCCACCATGGCTGTAGAGCCTCATGCATGCTACTACTGGGCCAGTGATGGGGGGTGATGGTGACATTCAACAGGCAGCCACATGGGACAGGTGCAGACTAAAGCCAGGGACCTAGAGTTTACATGTCCTTGTCCTGGCCTCTACCTGAGTTGAGACTATCAACATTTTGGTTGCATTGCCCACCTCAGAAGGTGACTTCACAGGTACAAGAGATTATTTTAATCCCTCCCTAAGAACAAATTTCACTGTGCGTGTTACAATGTGCATAGCACCCTCAGAACTGGGTTTGGATCTCAGAGTGTTTCCA
>RJWM01036254.1:0-18298 GCA_004363535.1 Dasyprocta punctata | reverse complement strand
AAAAAAAAAAAAAAAAAAAAAAAAAAAAAAACCACCAGTAAATAAATAAAAATAAAATAGAATAAAAAAATAAAAAGGACTGGGAATATAGCTCAGTGCAAAGGCTCTGGTTTCAATTCTCAGCACCCATAAGTCAATCAGTTGCACTTACACAGCAGTGTGCTGAGTCAGAGTTTCCACCTCTAGTGCTCCAGTGTAGCCCTGCTCTTGAAGAGGAATGAGCCAGGCCCCTAGGGAGAAGGCTTTAAGGGTCTCAGATTCCAGATTCCAATTTCAGCTCCATCTCAGGACATGTAGGGAATTCCTCTCCTTCTCCAAAAGAGAGATGATTGTGGGGGAAGATTGAGGTTGTGTAACATCAGGGAGTTTATGCATATATCCAGTTGGGATTCATTCTCTTCCTCTCTCTCGCTCTCGCTCTCTCTCTCTCTCTCTCTCTCTCTCTCTCCCATCTTTTATGGTACAGGGGATTGAACCCATGGCCTATCATTAGTTGTATCCCCAGATCAATAAATTGCCCAGGCCAGGCATGGTGGCACATACCTTTAATCCCAGTACTCAGGAGGCTGAGGTAGGAGGAGCATTGTAAGTTCGAGGCCGGCTTGGGCTACAACACTAGCACAAGGCTGGCCTGAGCTACATAGTGCGACCCTGCCTCAGAAAACCAGGGCTGGGGGTTTGGCTCAGTGGCTTAAGTGCCTGCCCTGGCATGCGCAAGGTTGTGAGTTCAATCTCTGGTGCCGCAAAAAAAAAAAAAAAAAAAAAAAAGGTAGCAAATGCAAAGACCTGGGGGTAGGAGCATGTTTGGTGTCCTCGAGGACCAGCAAGAAAGCCAGTGTGACTAGAAAGGAATGAGGGATGAGGGTAGGGCAGCTTATTATGGTTTATATCTACATTACGTGTTTCCCCAAAGCCTCATTCACTCATAGGCAGAGCTTTGGGGAGGTGATCAGATCATGGATGTGTGATACTCAGCAGTAAATTATTCCACTGATGAGTTTATACCTGAATGTGATGTTGGGAGGTAGTCTGGCTTGAGGAGGTGGGTCACTGGGGGCATGACCTGGAAGGGTCTATCTCATTCTCCCCACTCTTGATCCCTGCTGCCTCCTGACTGCCATACTATAGACTGTTTTTCCTCTGTGATACCCGCTTCTGGCATGCTACCATGCCTTGCTGTCAACTGACTAGGGACTGAAACCTTTCAAACTGTGAGCCAAAATAAAACTTTCCTCCTTTAACTTGTGGATGTCAGGTATTTTTGTCCCAGCAACAAGAAAGTGACTAAGACACAACTCCTACTGGGAATTGGAAGCCTGTGACGGCCTTGGCTTTTGGAGGCCAATAAGGGCTTAACAGGAGGAGGCCAGTTGGGAAGTGCTGGTAAGAATCCAGGTAAGAGATAACAGTGAGCAGGTAGAGCAAAAATCCTGGATTTTTTTTATGGCAGCACCAATAGGATTTGTTAATGATTGAATGTGAGGGTTAGAGAAAGAGAAGGCTCCACAAGGATCACAGTCTTAGGACTTGGTTTGAGTAGGAAAAGATGTACAGTGGTACCTTAATTCACAAACTTGATTCTTTCCACAATTCTGGTTGCAAACCATGTTGGATTCTGGTTGCAAATTCGGTGGTTAGGTTCGATGTTGACCTTATTTGATTCAGTTCTTATCTAGTTTGGTTTGTGACCAGCATCATGAAGAGAACTGAGTTCCTGAATGAAGTTGCCAATATTTGATGGTTTTTAACCTTAAGAGACATTTGTTTTTCTTTTTTTGCTTTTTGAGACAGGGTCTTGCTGTGTAGTTCAGGCTGGTCTGGAACTCACTATGTAGCCCAGGCTGGCCTCAAATTTGCAGCAGGTCTCCTGCCTCAGCCTCCCAAGTGCTGGGATTGCAGGTATGCACACTCATTTATTTCAGTTTAATAGTTGCTGTTTACTGAGATGAGGAAAGCTGTATAAGAGCAAGCTGAGATTTATTCTATTATAAGGAGAAGTTATCTGAAGTTCATTTTGGGTCATGACAAGATGCAGCTGTTATGTGTATCTGGCCATCAGGGGCAAGAACCCATAGAAGAAACATCTTTTAAGGGTCAGAAGAAGCTGGGTGCTATCTATAATCTCAGCTACTTGAAAGGCTGAGGCAGGAGACTACAAATTCAAAGCCAACCTGGGCAACTTGGCAAGACTGTGTCAAAATAAAAAATATAAAAAGTTGGAGGAGGGGGCTGTAACTCAGCAGAAGGCCCTGGGTTCACTCCCTAGTACTGGGGAAAAAAAGAAAGTAAGGAAGAAGGAAGAAAAAAAGCAATCAGCAGAGAATAGAGATGCTAGTTAAAACTCTGAGCCTGGATGAGATCACTGAAGGATTAAGGTTTAGATAAAGAGCAAAGACACAAGGCCTCTTCCGAAGCTCCAGATCAGGGAGGTGAGGCAGCAAAGGAGAGGCAGGAAGCCAGAGCTGGCAAACAAGGCCTGACCAGGGCAGCTACCCAAGTGAGAGAGAGCTGGCCAGACATGACGATGAAGAGTTTCCAAGCTCTCGGATTCCTTGAGGTTTGGAGTTGGGTGTGTGTGCGTGCATGTGTGTGTGTGTGTACATGCATGCACACATGTGTTGGGAGCAGAGTGGGCACAACAACACTTTACACATGGCTAGCTCTGTGGAGTCTGTGACATGTCCTACTGAAACAAGAACAGAGAGTGTAGTTTCCTCATCTTGTTGGTAGATGATGAAACTGAGGCATAAAGGCTTGGTGGCCTGGCTTAGAGTGGTATCGGGGACAGGCAGCCTGTGACTGGAAGGGCTGTGTGTTGAAGCATTCACTGACTCGTGCTGCAGACATCCCTATATGCTCACCGACTGCTTCTCTGGGGACACACTGTGACAAGGTTACCCAGAGATGACTTGAAATGAGGTTTAAGGCTTTATTACCACAGCAGCAAAGAAACTGCTGATGCGATTATTTTCAGGAGTGTGGACCTATGAGGTCAGATGAGAATGCACCAGTTGAAATGAACTGCTTTTACCAGACATGGTGGTACATACCTGTAAGTATCAACCTTCAGGAGGCTGAGGCAGGAGGACCTCTGTAAATTTGCAGCCATCCTGAACAACATAGCAAGACACTGTCTCAAAAACAAACAAACAAATAATAAAGAACTACACTCACAATGAGAAACCAACCAAAGAAACTGGAGCCATTTGTGGGGGATTTTCTCACCAGGTGGGGAGAGCAATAAATTCACTTTGGTTCCAGAGCCATGGGGGTTAACAGTTAACCTCAAAGACAGAGTAGTTTCAGGCTCACTCTGCCAAATAATCAGTTTCATCTTACTCCCTCTTCAAGTTTTGCTCAAAGCATTATGTTTTCTCCAAGCTTCTTGTCTTGCCTTGGAAAAGAGGCTTCTGAGATCAGAGGCCCCATGGGTCGAGCTTGGCCCTGCCCTGAGCAGAGATAAACAGGCCCGGAATCCATTTCCCAGATTGCAACAGCCATGAGTCAGGCAGGGTCCGACGGCCGGTCCCTCCCAAGCGCCCCTTGGTTGTACCTGATAAGGAAGAATCACTCATTCCAGTGCTGTCTTGGGAGTGCACACACATAAACAGACACTCCCAGGCCCGCGTCATCTGAGAGTCAATTATTGACCTTCCAAATGGTTGGCACACTGGGAAAAGAGGAGAGCAAACCTACCCCTGCTCAAGAGGAGCTCGAGTTTTCTTAGACAAAACCAGGGCTGTCCTTGGGCTTTACTCTGGGGCCCACCTTTTGAACCTCTAGTCGAGGGCAGTCTCAGGGATCTTCTGCAGCTCTGGAAAGAGGATGGAAGGATTGCAAAAGGGCCAGAGGTGGTCCGAACAGGGAGGTGAGTTTATGAGGGAACAAATGGCAAAAGGCCCAGAGAAAAAATGTGTGTCCTGAAAATGCAAATGTACCTTCATCCAAAGTAAGGGAACTGAAGCTATAACATCTTAAAACAAAACAAAACAAAACAAAACAAAAAAACCCCTAAAAGTGAATGCTCTTCCCCTTAACAATATACAGTGTATGAGGAAGGGAAAATGGAGTGTTGATAGCCTAGTAATAGTTACACAATAATAATACCAGCACCAGTGCCATGTTGTACCTTGTAATAAACACTTCACATTAACTTTATGAAAGCAGTTCATAGTTCATAGGGGGCTTTTACATTCATCTTTTCCATTTACCCCATCAGCCCACTCAAATGGGTAAGGCATTATGAGGCCCATTTTATAGACAAGAAGACTGAGGCTTAGGGAGGATATGTGCAATTAACTGAGGTACAATTAAGAATAGGGAGGGGCAGGTTTGTCCTAAGCAGTGCACAGCTAAAAGACACACCACTTGTCTTTAGGATGATTCCTTTTCCATGACCATTCAGAGAGCCCAGTCTCCATTGTATTTCTAGGTAGAGCAGTCATATTCTCTCCAGCATGGTCTGAAAGTTCTATAACAATGCTGTTCTGGGGGCTGGGGGATATAACTCAATGGCATAAGTGCCTGCTTGACAAGCATGAGATTGTGAGTTCAATCCACAGTACCAAAAGTAAGAAACAAAACAAAACAAAACAAAAAAACCCACCACCCTTCTGATTTTTTTTTTTCTTTCAGTGAGCTGGGGGTTTGAATCAAGCTTGCAAGCTGAGTACTCTATCACAGAGCTACCTCTTCAGCCTTGCTATTATTTTGGTACTGGGGATTGAACTCTAGGCCTTCACACTAAACTACATCTTCAGGACTTTTTAATTAATTAATGTTTCACAGGGATTGAACCCAGGGCTTTTGCACTGAGCTACATCCCCAACCCTTTTTTACTTTTTTTTTTTTTTTTTTTTTTTTTGGTACTGGAAATTGAACTCATGACCTAGTGCTTGCCAGGTAGGCGCTGTGCTGCTGAGCCATATCCTTGACCCTCCTTTTTCACTTTTCATTTTGGAACAGGGTTTCAATAAAGTTACTAAATTGCCCAGACCGGGCTTGAATTTATCATCCTCCTACCTCGGCCTTTCAGAGTGCTAGGATTACAGATTTTTTTTTTTTTTTTTTTTTTTTTTTTTTGGTAACAGGGATTGAACTCATGACCTCATGCTTGCCAGGCAGGCACTTACACCACTGAGCTAAATCCCTGGCCCTTGGATTACAGATTTGTGCCCCTGTGCCTAGCTTTCATTATTATGTTGAGACAGAGTCTGGCTAAATTGCCCAGCCTGGGCAATCTTCCTGTTTTAGTCTCCTGAGTAGCTCAGTCCTCTGGCTATAGAGTGAAGCAGCAGGGGAAGTTTCTAGGCCCCACTCCATGCCCTTCTTCCTCAAGCAAATGTCCCTGTCTTCACCCCTTCTTTTTGTCTGTCCTGTGATTCTAGAGACACCACCTTGGGCTTTCTGTATTAGTTGCTGTTCCTCTCAGATGTATGTGTGTGCGCACGGCAGGGATGGAGGGCAGGCAGGCCCTGTCTTATTGGCACAGGAGGTTCTGATGATTGGAACTCACCTGGGGTGCTCAGGCAGGTGTTCTGAAAGCCCAAGGCCTAGTGGAATCTTAAATGCAGTGATTCTTCAACTTTGGTCTGCAATAGAACCATCTGGAGAGATCGTTAAACACAGAGATGTCTAGGCCCCAGGCTTTCTGAATCTGAACTCCTAGGGGAGGTGCCTGGCCATTGTAGTTTATTTATTTTTTTTATTTATTTTTTTTCTTTGCAGCTCCGGGGATTGAACTCACAACCTCGCACCTACCAGGGCAGGCGCTTAAGCCACTGAGCCAAACTCCCAGCCCTGGTTTTTTGAGGCAGGGTCGCACTGTGTAGCTCAGGCCAGCCTTGCGCTCGCGTTGTAGCCCAAGCCGGCCTCGAACTCACAACGCTCCGCCTACCTCAGCCTCCCGAGTGCTGGGATTAAAGGCGTACGCCACCACGCCCGGCTGGCCATTGTAGTTTAATAAGCTCTCCAGGTGATTCTGAAATACACCGGAGCTTGAGAACCTAGCCTTTGCCTGGGAGTGGGATTTCATCAGGTGATGAAAGGTGGGGAACCATTCTGGGAGATGAGGTAACAACAATAGAAGCCCAGGGAGCCTAGAGGAGACACAGCAAACATGACAGATGTCTGCACCATCTTTATCTCCCTTTAACAAAATGGTCAAGTAAAGGGGGTTAGAAGTCTTTTCATTCAGACCTGTCCTACTTCTGACAGATTTGCTACGTGAAATAGGAAAGAACAATGAACTCCTTTCAGAAGCAGTTGAAATAGACCATCTTTTTCAGAACACAGAATAGAGGGTACCAAGGCCTGAGAGGTGGGGGAGTGGGAATAAGGAGTTATTGTTTAATGGGTAGACTTCTGCTTGGATTGATGAAAACCTGAAAATGGATAATAGTAATGATTGCATAGCATTAAGTGTATTTAATGCAGTTGTACTGAATACATAAGTATGGCTAAAGTGGTAAATTTCTTATTATGTATATGTTTCAATTTTTTTAAAAAGTGGTCTTTTAAGGCATAGACATATAGGGGCAAATGTTATTTTAGCTGATTGTTGCTGCCCCAGGTGTGCATGGCAGGGGTGAGGTTGAGAGTAGGTTACAGAGAGGCACCAACACATAGCACCTGGCCTGACAAAGTATAGTACAAGCCTATTCATGGAAACAAAGGAACAGAAATAACTTTGGAAAATAGATGGTAGTGAGGATCTCATATAATATAGGAAATATTATTTTTCCTTCCCCTTTTGGCTGGATAGTTACTGTGTTCAGTATCACTTCTTTAAACTTCATTATGCATAGATGTCACCTGGAGACCTTGTACAACTGCAATTTCTAACTTAGGTCTTAGTAGGTCAGAAGGTGCTGACGCTATAGACCCGTGTAGGAGGTTGTATAAATTTAATCAACTGTAGTCCTTGAAATAGTGGCCCTGTCAGTGTAGAGAGTAATGAACTGAGTTTTCAAGGTCCAAGGAAACCACGCTGTAGTCTACAATATCTGAAAATAAATTCTCTCCATCTAAGGAGGGACCAGAGTGTAGGGAACCTGCTGGTGTGGGAGTTTCCAGATTTGGCTACCTGAGTAATTGCCACGTTAGCTTCCTTCAAATCCAGCCTTTTTAACTGGATGTGAAGAGGTTCATAAAACATATGAAGGTGACAATGTTGCTATTATTTACTATCATCGCTTATGATGATGTTAACGACACTGGCAGTTGAGCGATGAAGTGTTGGGAAAGTTGGGGGAGGGGGCAGAGAGCTGTGAGACGGCAGATGGAAAAGAAACTACATCACCCAGAATGCCTCGCGAAAAGCACACGCCTCGACGGCGTCCCTCCCCTTGGGCCGACTGGGCCCACCCATGTGATGACGTCACAAAGGTGACGTCACGGCGCTCAGAGCGAGGCTGGGGTAGAGAGGCAGACCGAGCAAGAGTCGTCCGCTGTGGAGGCGGCTGGGAACCCGCGAGAGGGTGAGCGGGCGAGCAGGCGAGCAAGCAAGCGAGATAAAGCAGGCAGTAGGGAGCGTCGCGGAGCTCCGAGGAACGCCGGGTCGGGCCGCGGCCGACTCAGCCCGAGAGGGCTGCCCGAGCTGGGTGCCGGGGGTCCCCACCCCCACCCAGCCGGACAGTGCCCGGTGTTTCCCAGTGCGGGAGGCGGCGGCGGCGGCTGACGGGACCCGACGGAACCGCGGCCGTGTTGACATCTCCGCCGAGGAGCCGGCGCGGCCGCGGGCTCCTCAGAGCCGGGGTGCGGGGCCCGTGACAGACGGGCCGAGGAAGGGAGCGAGGCGGCGGCGGCGCAGGCGACTGGGAGGCGGCAGCGGCGACACCATGTCATCCCCCAGTCCGGGCAAGAGACGGATGGACACGGACGTAGTCAAGCTGTATCCTTCGTGGAGGAGGCAGTCGGGCTGTGTGTGGGGTTGGCGTGGGGGCCCAGGGCGCCCCCGCTTGGCACCCGAGCAAGGGCCTCGGGGAGCTCGGGGCCACTGTCCGAGCACCCTCAGCCTGGCGACGGCGGCTCCAGGGCACCTCCCAGGGGGCTGGGGGCCTTCCCAGCTCCCCTTTATATGCAGCACTCCGAAATATGCGCTGCTCCTCGCTCTTGCTGCTCCCGTGGAGCCCGTGACTTTTCCTCTAAGACGTTTGGACTCCCAAGACGGCCTTTTTTTCTTTCTTTCTTTTTTTGGCAGGACTTCTCGTCTCATTCTTCACCGCCGAGCCTGTCTTCAGGGTTTCTCTTTCCTGTTTGCTCTCTCTTGATTTAGGGACTCAGGGTAGAAATTCCTGATAGGGAAACCTTTCTTCCTTTCTTGAGAGATGCCCTCATTCCCTACACTCACAATGCTTCTTGAACTGGGATAACTCAAGCGTCCTCCTTTATCCCTAATTCCTTTCTATATTAGGAAGAGAGTAGTCTGCTCAGGGCCCCTCTTCTAATAAAGAGCTCTGTGTGTTTCAAATCAGAGATTCCTGTTAAGCTTTCTGGTCCCTGGAAGAATCTTTCTGTTTTCCACTGACAAAGCCTAACCCACCCATAGTTGTGTGCGGTGAGGACCCCCAGGCCCTCTAGCAAGCCACCCTCCATATTGTGGATCTGACAGCTGGGAGGAAGGAGAGAAAGAGGAGCTCCCGATTCCCCTGTACTGTTCACCTGAGAACCCTCTCTGTGAGGGTAAGCTTCTGGGGGACTGCTTGCTCTGGTCTTGCCAAGTGACACCCTTTATTTCCTGCCACCCCTCAACTTTATACACTCGAGGTTGCAGTGGGAAAGCTATAACTGATAAGAGCCCTTCAGGCAGTGGTTTTGGTTGGAGTCCAGACTGATTATTTCATGGCCAGCTGGAGAAATTCGCGAAGGTTCCCGAGACAAATCGAGGAATTTTTTTTTTTTTTTTTGAGGGCTAATTTAGAGAGAGAGAGAGAGAGAGAGAGAGAGAGAGAGAGGCCCAGTGTTCTGAATAGCTAATCCCTCGGGAGAGGAGGGGGGAAGGGAGTAGGGGGACGGTAGTGTGTGAAAGGCAGTTAAAAAGTCCTGTCTCCTGTTTCTTTCGGCCTCACCCCCATCCCCCCACCATTTCCCCCTGTTACAGGGTTTTGTTTATATAACTCAAGTTGTTTGGCTAGATTTTTCAGGTGAATTTCTTTTTTCCTTTTATTTGTTACTGTTTTTGATGGACTGTTATACGTCTTTGTAGACATCGATTATATGATCAGATACTTACAAAATTTGCTGAAGTTTTTAAAAAGTAGTTTTTGCATATGGTTTGAAAGTGGGGGATGGGAGGGAAGGTGCCTGAATGAGAGATTTATTTTTTTTCGTAATCTTTTCAGGAATAACAAGGTGTTTTTCTTCTTACTCAGCGAATACTTGGCTAAGAATTAGGGATAGTAGATAAACTTCTAAATTTAGGGTTTGGAGTTTAGAATTTCTAGGGGGTAGTGGCAGGGATTAGAGGAGAGCAAGAATAAAGTATCATGTACCAAATGTATGTCTAGGCACAAGTGAAATCAACTATAAGCTGTTTGTGGCTGTGATTGTTTTGTAAATGTGTTAAAAATCAATAATGTTGACTTTTCATAAGGAAAACTTGTAACTATGACTGTATATTTTACACAAAGCAGTTTCAGGTTTTATTTTTGTTTAGAAACTAGGAAATGACATGGTGGTAGACTCTTGAGTTATTTTTATCTTGAATTGAGAGTTACTGTCACACCTAATGCAAATTTCTACCTAATGTGTAATTGGGATGGAGTGAAGGGAGAATTCCAGCTGTTTTTGATTGATGTCAGATCTTCCAATTATGTACATACGTAGATTTCTAAAAAAGATCGAGGATAAAAAGTGAGGCCTAACTTGACCTGATGCCTTTTCCATACAGTGCCTTTTGTTCATTTAGTAGTTGTGGCATCTAGAATGATTACCGCATTTAGGAGTTGGGGTGTGGGGGGTGGAGAGAGAGAGAAAAACAGACAAAGAACAGCAGGGTGTCTTTTTTTCCCTCCCCCTAAGTGGCTTATTTCATAGCTTATTTTTAGTAGAAGATGAAGAAAGGCAAAGATGCATTGGCCTTCTGTTCTTTCCCTACCTTCCTTCTTTCTGACAAAAGAAAGCAGAGACCCTTTAAAATTGTGGATCTCTAAGATATGAGGATAAGAGTTTCAGAATTTAAGACAGAGGTTATCTTTGTTTCATGTTTGTTATTTCCTGGTCAAATGTAGTTCAGCAGTTAAAAATTTTCAGATTTCCTTTTGTGTGTGTGTGTGTGTGTGTGTTAGTGTTATGTTGTGGGGATGAGATTTTTGTGGCCTCCTTTCTCTGGAATTCGTATCAGTAGGCCCAAATGGGGTCCACAAATTTTGAGTGAGGAGTATTTCATAAGAAATTTAAGAGAAAAATTCCCTAACCCACTACTAGAATGAGTGCAATTGTGTGAAAGGGCCGAAGGTTGAAAATGAAAGATGGTGGAGAGGAAGTAGAAAGAAAGGTCTGAAGGAATGTACAGTACTTCTTGTCCCTCGTTGCCCCTGATGATTTCCGTGGTGTGGAGGCTGATAGCCGGTTTCATTGCAGTCTCCTGTTTCAGCCCATTTTTGGCTGTCTCCTGAGTGTAATTATACCACCACGATTTACAGCTTGGCAGGGAACCTATATAGTAGGAAAGTAGCGGTGTGGGGGTAGGGAGAGAAGAGGATGTGCAACTAATTGGCCACTGCCTTCCACCACCTTGCTAGGTTCCTTCCAGTACTGTCTCTGGTTGTTGTTTGGAGTCAGTGATATTTCTTTTGTGACCAGTTGGTAGGAGGAGAGCTGACTCCCAAGTTATGCAGGGAGTGAGTGTTTTGCACCAATGCACTTAATAATCTGCTGGGTGATTATGTTCTGAAACTGTGACTCACTCATTGTTTCTCTTCTAAATCCTCTGTTGAGGGTTGTGCAAACCTCCCCAGGAGCCTGGAAACTGATTTACATGACTTTTGGGTGCTGTAGGAATGTGTCCCAATAAACCCCCCTCCAAAAACAAACAAATTCTGTGAAATAGTCTTGTATAGTGTGGCCATTTGTTTGCAAAGTCAGGTAAACCGTGATCCTGTGTCGCGCCCAGCCTGGCAACCTTTGAGGTTTCCACTCTCCAATCCGTTGATTATTGAGATTGTCTGAGAACTGGGACTCTAGTGACCTTAAAGCGTGATTTGCCCTAAAGGAATATCGGTTTAAGTTCTTCCCAGTGGAGGAACAAACAGCTCAGATTACATGGGTTCCCTTCTTGGTGGGGGTTGCTAGTCTCACCCTGTTGCACAGCGGTGGTGATCCTTTTATCTGTGAACCAGTGGCCCCTGCTGAAGGCTAGAGCTGCTTGTTTTGGAAAAGTGTAAGCAGGCAAAAGGCCGCAGGCACAGCTCCTTGCAGCTCATTGGCTGCTCTGTTACTACCCGGAAAAGGAGGAGGGGTGGAGCTACTAAACAGCTGATGGAGTGTGTGACAAGTGTGTGTTTACATACAAAAGAAGTAGGGGTTGGGGAAGCCTAGAAAACAGCATTACTAGACTCAGTGTGTTTTCAAGGGTAGAATGAAAAACTTAACCTGCTGGAGTACAATAAATGGTGAAGGAAATTAAGGTTAAAGTAGAAAAGGGGATCTGGTAATAATAGGGACTGGGCATACACCATATTTGTTATTGGTGTAAGATTTGGAAATTTATAATACCAAGAGTTTTAGAAAATTTTTAGAGGGAGAAAGCAACTGCAAGAACAAGACAGGATATGCCACTTTAAGTGTACTGACTGACTCATAGGCAGGGATTCAAAAGTATGGTAAAAATGTAAGCTTCCTCTTAAAAACTTCCACAGTGATAGAAAAGGGCAGTGTCTTCCACTCACAAATAGCACGAGTGAGTCTTATGAAATCACTGGTGGCTGCTTTATAGTTTCTTTCTATTTGATACTGGGAATTCAATCCAGAGCCTTCATACTGAGGTACATCCCAGCTCTTTATTATTTTTTATTTTGAGGCAGAGCCTCACTTGAGTCGCCAGGATGCTGAGGCTGGGCTCAATTGGAATCCTTCTGCCTTAGCCTCCCAGAGTGCTAGAATTACAGGCATGTGTCACCATGCCTGGCTATGGTTTCTACAACAAATTCAAAGCCTCAAATATTTGACCACCTTCTTTGGCAAGGCACAGGGTTGGGGGTCTAGTGGTGAAAAATTCAGTGTCATGATAATTGTGGAATTAGACCAACAACAAAAATAGGAGGCTTGAGAACAGGATCTCCTCATGTGACCCAGGCTGGACTTGGAACAACTGAACAGATTTTTCTTTTTAATCAGAAAAGACATTCTGTGTTTACATCAGATCAGCACTCTGTCCGTGACCCTGCTTTTTGAGTAGCTTGTATTTGCTTTGAGAATTGACTTTTCAAGAAATAAAAGTTTAGTGGCTTGGCATGTAGCTTAGTACTAAATTGCTTGCCAACCATCTTCAAGGCCCTGGGGTTAGTTTCCAGTGCACACATGCACGCTCACATGCACGTATATAAGAAAAAGGTTAAAGAGTGATGGGATGGGAATTTGTATTCCTTTTAGTTATTTAAAATAACAGATATTAGGTGTACTGGCACACGCCTGTAATCCCAGGACTCCCAGCACTTGGGAGGCTGAGGAAGGCAGGGGATGCTGAGGCAGGAGGGGGATACTGAGACAGGAGGGTTAGCAAGAGTTCAAGGCTAGTCTAGGCTAAATAGTGAGTTCAAGGCCAGCCTGAACTCCATAGCAAGACGATATCTCAAAAACAAACTGTGGTGGTGCATGCGTATAATCCCAGCATTTGGGAGGCTGAGATAAGTTCACTGCAAGTGGAAAACCAGCCTGAACTACAAAGCAAGACTCTGTCTCAAAAAACAAAACGAAAAAATAACAAAAACCCAGAAAAACAAAATAGGTGTCTAAAAAATGGAAACAAAAACATTAAAATGTATAGACATTTGTCTTTGACTTCAGCTTTGGTATTTTGCTGTTTTTTCAGGGTTTTGCTATGTAGTTCAGGCTGGTCTTGAACTCCTGTGTAGCCCAGGCTGAGACAGTCCTGTGTGCTGGGATTATAGGCATGTACCACCCAGCTGGTATTTTGCTGTTAATCAGTAGTTATTCTATTCCTAAGTTAGTAGGCTTTGTTACTCTTTAATTTGTGTTCAAAGTATAGACAATTCTGTAATCTTTTAACCAGCTCCAATGTCTACTGGGAACCTGTAGTTTGCATTTTATTTCCTGTGGCCTTTCAGTGAGATGGTGAGATGAAAGTTGGAACAGTTTTATGATGTTCAAACCAAAAGTTAAAGAGTGGGCAACGCTCAGTGTTTTGAATTTGTCTCGTCTGCCTAGATTTTGGCGACAACATTGGTACTTATTTTGGTTAGATAAGACCCTGTATGAGCAAGCATTCACAGCTTCAGCACATTTGATTCCTGCAGTGCAGTTGTAATAAATTACAAGCCTAAAGATTCAGCTTTTAGGGGAAAAACATCTTTTGCAAATGTGACCCATAAATGTCTCTTTTCCTATTTGAGTGCATGCGTTAAAAGAACCTACACTTGTTGGCTTTTCTTTTCTCTCATTTTTCTTTTCTTTTTCTTTTTTTGGGGGGGTGGTACTGGGAATCTAACTCATGACCTTGTGCGTGCCAGGCAGGCACTGTGGCACTGAGCTGTATCTTCAGGCCAAGTTTCTCTAGTGGTACAGTTTTCCTAGCATCTTGACTGGTATGTATGTGTATGTGTATGTATTTATTTTTAAATTTAAATTTGGTATCTTGTTCTTGGTATTTGATGATTCTAAGAACCACTGGGTTTTTTAGGTATATGTTATGGTTTGTGTCTAGATGTCCCCCAAAGCCTCATTTGGTCGTAAGTGAGGCTTTTCCAGAGGTAGCTGAATTTACAGTGTGTGATTAAGGGTGGGTGATTACTAAATCAGTCCACTGATTGTTTTTGCACCACCCTAAACCCAGTAGCCTAGATAGTGTAAAAGGGACAGAAACAGGCTACTGAGGCCCCTTGCTTGCTTTGCTACCTTCTGTTCACCATAAACTGTTTCTCCTCTGTAATGCTTGTCTACCACACCACCCTGCCTTGGAGCCAGCAGACTGTGGACTGAAACCTGTACAAACTGTGAGCCAAATAAACCTTTCCTCCTCTAACTTTGGGTGTAGGGTATTTTGTCTCAGTAACAAGAAAAGTAATTACAATAGTATGCAATTCAGCTCTTACATTATAGTGCTTACAGTGTAATAGCTTTTTACCTTAGATGCACAGAGTGTTTTAAAATTATTTAATGAAAAGACTTAGTTGGACTGTAAAAGTAATAAGGTAATTAAGAGAAATAGAGGTTACAAAGAGGGAAAGAAAACAATCATACATAATCCTATCCTTTAAATAGTAGTTCTTAAACTTTAGTGATCATAATTATTTGGAGGGTTTGTTAATGCAGATTACTGTATTCTATCACTAGAGTTTTCTTTTTTTTTTTTTTTTTTTTTGCGGTACTGGGGATCAAACTCCCAACCTTGAGCCTGCCAGGCAGGCACTTAGGCCACTGAGCCAAACTCTGGCCCTGTTTTTTTTTTGAGGCAGGGTAGCACTATGTAGTTCAGGCCAGCCTTGCTCACGTTGTAGCCCAGGCTGGTCTTGAACTCACAATGATCCTCCTGCCTCAGCCTCCTGAGCGCTGGGATTAAAGGCGTGCACCACCACGCCTGGCTTGTGTTTCGTTTTTTGAGACAGGGTCTCGCTGTGTAGTTCAGGCTGGCCTTGAACTCACTAAGTAGCCTAGACTGGCATTGAATTCCTGGTGACTCTCCAACCTCAGGCTGGCCTTGAACTTGCAGCAATCCTCCTGCATGCTGAGATTACAGACATGCTCCACCATGCCTGGGTTTTGCTTAATATATATATTTTATGTTTTTTATTTTTTATTTTATCAAATCCATTTTGTTTCAAGGAGAAAGAAAAGCCTAAAACAAAATTTCAAAACATGTCAATCAGGGAGGAGCATACATTGCGCGTTGTCATTCCCAATGCTTAATATATATATATATATTTTTTGGTACCAGGGATGAACTCATGACCTCGCACTTGCCGTGCAGGCACTTGTGCCACTGAGCTAAATCCCCAGCCCAGGCTTAATACTTTTGCAACTCAGCCGGGCGTGGTGGCGCATGCCTTTAATCCCAGCACTTGGGAGGCTGAGGTAGGAGGAGCTTTGTGAGTTCGAGGCCAGCTTGGGCTGCAATGCGAGCACAAGGCCGGCCTGAGCTACATAGTGCAACCCTGACTCAAAAAGTCAGGGCTGGGAGTTTGGCTCAGTGGGTAAGCGCCTGCCCTGGCAGGTGTGAGGTTGTGAGTTTGATCCCTGGTGCCGCAAAAAAAAAAAAAAAAAATTTTTTTTGCAACTCTTTTTCCCACTTAAAAGTATTAGACAAAGTAAATAGTTCATGTGATATGCCATCCCATAGTTGTGCCATTTTTTGTCATTTTTCTTTGATAAAATGTAAAAAAATTTATTTATTTATTTATTTATTTATTTTTTTTGCAGTACCAGGGATTGAACTCACAACCTCACGCCTATCAGACAGGTGCTTAAGTCACTGAGCCAAACTCCTGACCCTAAAAAAAATTTTTTAAAGCGAAAATAAAATCTCAAAACAAGATAATAGGTAACAATGGTTAATACATTGCATATTGTCATCTTTGAATTAGTTACTCAGAGTACAAGATGTAGGCATTTAGTTGTCCAAGCAATATTAGCACAAACCATTTTTTTTTGTACCGGGGCTCAATCTCACGATGTTGCCCTTGGCAGGTAGGAGCTTTGCTGCTGAACTGTATTCCCAGCCCCCAAACGTTCCTTTTCAATGAACTAAGAGAAATTAGAAATATATCTAAACTATTATGTGTATATATGTGTGTGTGTGTGTGTGTGTGTGTGTGTATAGTTTTGGTTTTTTTCTTTTTTCTTTTCCACTTTTTCCTTTCCCCCATCCCAGTTTCTCTTATGAACAGTTTTTTCCCCTTTCACAGTATCTATTATACATTTTGGTCCTTATTTACTCTTTCAGCTTCTCACACTAGAAAGACAATATGATGTTTACACATAGGAGTCTGGTTTATTTCGCGTGTGAGTATGGTCTGGTACTTAAGATTGAAATTAATACTGGGCATGGTGGCCCGCGCCTTTAATCCCAGCACTCAGGAGGCTGAGGTAGGAGGAGCGTTGTGAACTCGAGGCCGGCTTGGGCTACAACGCTAGCGCAAGGCTGGCCTGAGCTACATAGTGCGACCCTGCCTCATAAAACTAGGGCCAGGAGTTTGGCTCAATGGCTTAAGTGTCTGTCTGGCAGGCCTGAAGTTGTGAGTTTGATCCCTGGTGCCATTAAAAAAAAAAAAAAATTGAAATTAACGTCTTTGGGTTGGGAATGTAACTCAGTGCTAGAGCACTTGCCTAAGGTGTGAGTCCCTGGGTTCAATATCCAGCATCCCCTAAAAAAAAATCCCCCAAAACAACACATCTTTTTGCATAAAGTGTTTTCTTCTTTCGGTTATTTCCATTTTCTAGTAATGGGATTCTAGACCAAAGAAGGTAGACATTTGAATGAAAAAATTTAATTACAAATAAGCGTTCTATACTTAGTGGACTCTCATTTTGCTTTGTTGCATTTCAGTTGATGCTGTTTTACACAGAAATAGGCAGCCTGGTATAGTGATTAGAGGTGAATTCTAGTGCTGGGGATGTATATAGCTCAGTGACAGAGCACTTGTCCAGCATGTGTGAGGCTCTTAACTTCAGTACCCCATATACTTCTATCTCCCTTAGTTCTGATTTCTCCTTGTTTAAATGTTTTTGTTTTTCTGATAATGGTGATCAGTATATTACATGCATAAGCACAGAGGTCTGATTGAAGAGGCATAGAATTGCGTTTGGTATTTTGATTTTTTAAATTGCAATTTAAAGCCAGTGCTCACCTGTAATGCCAGCACTGGGGCCTGGGGATATAGCTCAGCGGCACAAGCGCCTGCCTGTAATGCCAGCACTCGGGGAGGTTGAGGCAGGAGGATCGCTGTGAGTTTGAGGCCAGCTTGGGCTACAGAGTGAGTCCAGACCAGCTTTCATTACATAGCGAGATCCTGTCTCAAAAAACAAAACAAAAATAAGTTAAGGTTTAATTGACCCAGTATACCACGAGTGTGTGTGGTGCTGGGGATTGAACTCAGGGCCTATACACTGAGCTACATCCCCAGCTCATTTTTAGTTCAGACAGGATCTTTCTGTTTACTTAGACTGGGCTTGAACTTGTGGTACTGCTACTTTAGCCTCATATTGCGGAGATTACAGCTCTGCACCATCTTGCCTGGCAATTGCAGTTGTTTTTTTTTTTTTTTTTTTTTCCCCTTTGGGAGATATTGGAGATTGAACCCAGGGCCTTTACACTGAGCTATATCCTGCGCCCTTTATGTTTTTTCTTTTGAAATGAGGTCTCAAAAGTTGTCCAGGTGGTTAATCCCAGTACTCGGGAGGCTGAGGCTGGAGGATCCTTGTGAGGTCAAGGCCAGCCTGAACTGTATAGTGAGACCCTGCCTCAAAAAATAGGGCCAGGGATTTAGCTCAGTGGCCTAAGTGCCTGCCTGGCAAGTGTGAGGTTGTGAGTTCAATCCCCGGTACCAAAAAAAAAAAAGTTGTCCAGGTGGGACTTGAACTTGGGATCCTCCTGCCTCAGCCTCCCAGAGTGCTGGGATTACAGGCTTGTGCCACCGCCCATGACTCTGCTTACTATACATATTTAAAGTCATAGATGTGGTAAATTTTAATGTTATATTATATATCACCCATGAAGCCTGTTACCATAATCAAGATAGGGAGCCCACTTATTTTCTCCAAAAGTTTCTCGAGTTCCTTGTAAATCTTTCCCCTTTCCTCTTGATCATTGTGGATTTGATTTCTGTCACCGTAAATGATTGTACACCTTCTAGAACACCATATAAATTGAATTGTATAGTATGTACTCTATGTGGATTTTTTGACTCATAATTTTGAGATTCACTTGTGTAGGTCATTCCTCTGTGTGTGTGTATGTGTGTGTGTGTTTTATTGGGGGTTGAATGCAGGATCCTACACATGCTACCATACCTGGCTCTGAATCCTTTTATTTTTTTTATTTTCTTTTTATTTTGCCACTCAGACTGCTTTCCTCCCCTCTTGCTTCCTCCAAGAAGACAGCAAGAGCGATCATCAATGGCAAGTG
>RJWM01036253.1:8274-18385 GCA_004363535.1 Dasyprocta punctata | reverse complement strand
AATAATGATTCTCATTTCATTTTTTAGCTGAGAGAATATTTCTGATTTGAATTTCTCTATAGCTTCATCAAGCTGTTTCTTTATTGCATTTTCTATCATTTCAGAAAGTCCATTTGTGTGACTCCCACTGTCTTCCATTTCAGTGTCTCTTGGGTTTGTTCTTTGTGGGCTGGGTGACTGAGACTGCCTCTTGGTCTTTCATTTTGTCATTTTCTTCTAGAACCTATGTGGTTTTGTGTCCTGTGAAGCTGGCCAGGCGTTCCCCTGATTTTTGCGATGATTTTTGGGTCACACAGAATCACGGGACATGGTAGGGCTGGCTTCTGCACTCACCAAGGGAGGGCAATGTCCCGGGGTGTGCTGGTGGAGTCTCCGCCTTTACTGGGTGGGGGCCGAGCCCTCCCAGTCCCAGGGAGCTAGGTGGGGTACCCTGAGTAATGCCGACCTGACCATGGTTCTGTTTGCAAGTTCAGCAAAACAGCTATGCTGGCAGGGCAAGCCTGGGCAGGTCCCAGGCCTACCGTGCTGGGAGCAGCCATGCTGGATGGTGGTGTGCACGTGAGCTCTGGGATGGCGCATGCACAAGCGGCTCCACTCAAGTATGGAGCTCGCACACACTCTGCACTCCGGTGCGGGGAGCGCAGGTTCTCCGAGTTCCTGTAGCTATGTTGGTCAGTCCCCGGTGAGCAGCTCTGGGGTGGTGGGCTGATCTGGGCTGGGCTGCATACCTCTGTGTCCTGCGAGGCTGGCCAGGCATTCCCCTGAGGTTCGCGCTGATTCTTGGGGCATGCAGGGTCGCGGGACCCAGTAGTCTGGGTCCCATGTGCAGCAAGGGAGGCGGCCTCCCGGGCATGCTGGTGGAGTCTCCGCCTCAACTGGGTGGTGGCTGAGGCCTCCCGGTCCCAGGGAGCTAGCTGGGATGCCCCGAGTGACGCCGTCCCGATCCTGCTTCTGTCCGCAAGTTCCTATTTTTATTGTTGCATGTGTGCTGTGCATGGTTCCACTCTTTGATGAGGTTGGTGCAGGGACATCACAGAGTCTCCCAGCCGCCTGTGCATGTGTGGCTGTGTTTATGCTGCTGTGAGGAAAGTGTGACTCCACACCTATAGAGGGGCTTGGGACTATCCAGTCCCATGGTACAGGGAAGAAATGAATAATAATAACAATAATAATAATAACCACTCCTCCTGCCTCCCTCAGTCAGCTTAGTTTTGTTCCTGTTCAGCAGTGCGAAGTGTTAAACAGAAGACCTCACCCCAATTCCCTAAAGAAGGAAGCCCATGATGCAACTTCCCACTTTACCTCCTAAAGTCACACTGAGTGCCCGGCTTCAGGACACTGGTGCATTGGGCTGACTCTGCTTGGACTCAAACTCTGATGGAGTAGAAGGAGAGCAGAAGTCTGCACCCTGTGCCAGTCTGATCCTCGCTGGAGTGTGGCTCACTGAAAAGTATCTGGAGGACTTCAGCAGGTAAAATATGAGGACCAGGGTGTCCAGATTCTTTGCTGTCTTTTATGTAATTCCAACTTGTCCTGTAACCGTGATGTCTTTTTTGCGTTGCGTTTCCTGTTGCCATGCATTGCTGCCTCTGTGCAATCCTCAAACCTGGGGTGCAGTGGTGTGGAGGCCCCTCCACACCTCAGCTCTTCCTGGGAATCCTGACCCTCTGGTAATCTAAACATAACGTTGTCCTTAGATTGAGAGATTGTAGCACAGTTGTGTGAAGCAAGAACCAGGCTATGTGACTCAAAATTTAGAATAGATGCATTTGGGCAGAACAGGTCCTGAGAAAAGCTGTGGATTTACATGGGGAGATTTTGTTTTCTAAGTAACTGAGATGCAGGACTGGAGGGTTTCCTAAGCAGAACTACAGGGCTGCAGCTTAACAGCCATTTAACACATTCCCTCGACCTGGTGCCGTTAATGCTGGACACTATAGGCAGTGTCACAGGAAATAAATCGTGTCAGCAAAAGGGAAAATGAACACTTTAGTCAGTTTTCAAGAAAATAGAAACTTCCTATTGAGGGGATCTGCAATTCCTATTTTGTGCAGTTTCTAAGACCATTTGTTTGCAGAACAGCTAATGAAGAAATCCCTGGACTTCCAGTGGCCTCTGAGGGTCCAGCCAGTCCTGCCCCCACCTGCCTTGATCCAGGGCTGTGCTCTGAGCTGTTCTCCCAGGCAGGCTGCCTGTCCCACCCAGTGTCGGTCCCCTGACCATTATGTTCACAAACTCAGGAGCATGAAGAGCAGTCGGGGAACTGAAGAGAGGGAAGGGGCTTTAATGGAGATGTGTGATGGTGGAAGGTGTTTAACTAGTACGAAGTTTCCAGAGAACCTCAGGTAAGATTTTAGTATGATGAACAATTTTAATGCTGTCAGTTGCTTCAGCAAATTTCTGTCACTGAGCCTGAAGAGCTACTGGGTCTGAAAGTGCTTAAATACATCAATTTTATTCCTGTTATAGACTTAATGTGCTTTTCTAACGTTAGTCCCTAACCATCCCCAAGGCCAGGCTTTGTATATTCCCAGTTTGGAGTAAATCAGTAAGACTTAGTGAGTGCAAACCCCTGTCTCTTCCTAGAGCTCACATTTGCTTCATGGAGCCCCCAAGGTCTGTCTGTACTTCACTCCAGCTTGTGGCCAACATCCAGCTTGACCTCTCCGAGATCTGAATTTATGATCTCACCTCAGTTTAACCTGACATTTATAAAACTAGCACAATTTGCATGTTTCACCCAAAATGGAGTCTTGTGCATGTAATGGATATAACACCCTGACTCTCATTGCTTCTCCTCAGGTGAGAACTCTATGCAGACATGTACTCAGGGAGTCTAACTCTATGGAATGAAACTTCAAGCACTGACTTCATCCTCATGGGGCTCTTTGTGTACACCAAACATGCTGCCATGCTCCACACTGTGATCATCATATTCCTCTTGCTGACTCTGTCTGGCAACGCCCTCCTCATTGTCCTGATCCACTCGGACCTCCGCCTCCACCCACCCATGTGCTTCCTCCTCAGTCAGCTGTCACTCATGGACCTCCTGTACATATCTGTCATGGTGCCCAAGAGGCTTGTGGGCCAGGTCGCTGGAGATCGCACAGTTCCCCCCTCAGGCTGGGGACCCAGATGTTCTTCTACCTGACCCTGGCTGGAGCCCAGTTCTTCCTCCTTGGAGCCATGGCCTATGACCAATACACTGCCATCTGCAGACCGCTACACTACCCACTCCTGATGAACCCAAGGGTCTGCTGGCTGCTCAAATGCAGGTCCTAGTACGTGGGGAAATTGGATGGCCTGTTGATCACCCCCATCACCCTGAGCTTCCCCTACTGTCAGTCCAGGAGAATTCTGAGCTTCTTCTGTGAGGCCCCCAACCTGCTGAAACTCTCCTGCTCCAACATCTCCCTCTATGGCTGGCTCATGTACCTGTGCTTCATGCTCATGATCCTGGTCCCTGTCCTGGTCATCTCAGGCTCCTACACCCTCATCCTGTGCCTCACCCACAGGATGAACTCAGCCAAGGACCACAGGAAGGCCTTTGCCACCTGTTCCTCACACATAATCGTGGAGGTGCTCTTCCATGGAGCCACTATCTATGCCCATGTGCTTCCCAGCTACTAATACACATCCTGGTAGGACATAATGGTGTCTGCCTTGTACACCATCATCACGCCAGTGCTGAACCCTCTCATCTACAGCCTTCATAACAAGGATGTCGCAGGGTCCCTGCAGAGCATTGTTCAGTCCAGAGTGAGTATCAGGAGCGCTGTAAGAGGGAAAGCCTGGAAATGACCAGACTTCTGTTCTTCCTTCTCTTCTTTTCTTCTTCCCTTCCAGCCCTCCTCCTGTCCCTGCCTATCTTCTCACCTGCTTTCAGCATCTGTATCCCCAAAAGTAGCCCAGACACATTTTCACTTTCTTATGCATGTGGAATTTCTCTGTACACTGCTTGTTCATCCTGTTTATCATGTCATAATTTATTTTGATGCTGCAATAGCTGTTATGGGTACAAAACACACTGTTTTCCTCCTCCAAGGCATGGCTCATTGAGCATTGTAATGTAAGGCATAAGTGTTTGTTATAGTGTGGTCAGTCTGATGGCCCTTACTAAACCCTCACGTAATCATGGATGGGGCTTAGTCTGGCATTTGTGATTGGTTTGTTATTCAGCACTGGAATTGGTGATGTGAATGTTGAACCTGCCCAGAGGTGGAACAGACATACAGTATAAGGGCTGAAGGAAGGTATGTCTTAACTCTCTTGCAGGTTTGTTTTGCTCTTTAGTGGCTGCCATGAATGCCTGCCTTGCCATGCCACCCTTACTTGCAGCCAGCTGAATATGGACTAAAACCTCCAAGAACTGTAAGACATAAACCTTTCTTAATTTCGGGCATCAGGTATTCGGTCTGGACAATGAGAGAAAAGTAACTAAGACAGAATTTGGTACCACTAGTGGGGTCATTGCTATGACTGTACTTGACCATGTAGTTCAAGAGCCTTTGGAAATGGCTTGTGAGAAGAGTTTGGAAAGGTTAGCTGATGTCACCTGAGTGCATAGATTTGGAATGACTTGGGCTGTTCTACATGGGTGATTCTGGTCAGAGCCCAGAATACTAGAAGACTGATAGAGAGTCTGTTGGTAAGGTTTGGGAGATTTCTGCTGGGAAGAAGGATACACTGGTTGTTGGACTTCACACGATGTGTGTTGTGGCTTAGCAGAAAGCTTTTCTGCATTCTGCTTGTGCCCAAAGACTTTGCCTGAGACTGAGATTAAGGGCAACAGACTGATTAATCTGACAAATGAAATTTCACAACAGTTGAATGCTGAGGAGATAGCCTGGCTAGTGTTGGGGGCTTTTAGCCAGATTTATGCTGTGAATCAAAAGTAAAGAGCCCAGTATGATAGTTTAAAACATTATGAGTTTCACCAGAAACCTGTGGAATATAAAGATAGAGCACAGACCTCAATTTCTGAGAAGGAACAAAGAAATAAAAATGATGGCCTGGGGGCATCCTGAGAAGCAGTTGGACTGGACCGTTTCCAGCCTCAAGTCAACAAAGGTGAAAGAGTTTGCTCAGAGGAGAAAGCCACAGAGCATAGTGTCTCAGAGTGGCAACAGAGGCAACAGGAGATTCCAAAATGGTGGTGGCCACACCAGATTCCAGAATGGCGACAGCATAGACAAGCTTTTCCTCACAATCAGGTTCAGATAGCTCAACAATCTAGGCACTCAACCCTCACAGCTAAGAGAGAGGAAAGCCTGGCTACTGCTCCAGCTGGCAGCAGACCTTGGTGATATCCACATGGTGCTGGTTTAAATGCAAAGAAAATGCACAGCTTCTGCCCCACCTTCAGAGGACAATATGTAATGATATAAGGGTAAAGCCAAGGGTACAATGGAAAACTCAGAAGTTTGGAAAAGCAAGAATATGGATCATCCAAGGAAAGCTACAAAAACTAAGCAGAGTGGGCTTAAGAAAGAAGCTACAGAAGGTAAAACGCCTGAAGTTCTGTGGGGGCGGAGTCGCCCAAGCCTTTTGGAGCTTGCAACCAGATTACTTCAGATACTGAGCATAGAACTCCAGGACTTAATGTTTGCCCTGCTGGATTTTGGACTTGCTTTGCTTCCAGTGCATTGTATTCCTGTTTGAAACTCTTGTTTATCTTGTGCCTTTGCATTTTGGAAGTGTTTAACTTGTTTTCATTTGTATAGGGGGTTATAGTTAAGAGTTTGACTTAGGAGGAGATTTGGGACTTGGACTTTTCAGCAATGCTGACACTGCTAGGACAATGACAACTCATGGAAATGGACTAAATGTCTTTTGTATCAAGGATATACATGAGTCCTTGGGGGGCTAGGGGTGGAACGTTATAGTGTGATCTGTCAGATGGCCCCTACTAAAGCCTCGTGAAATCATGGATGGGGCTGAGTCTGGAATTTGTGATTGGTTTGTTATCTGGCACTGGAATTGGTGATGTGAATGTGGCACTTGCCCAGAGGTGGAACCGACATACAGTATAAGGGCAGGAGGCAGGCACATCTTAAATCTCTTGCTGGTTTGCCTTGCCATTTGGTGGCCACCGTGAATGCCTGCCTTGCTATGCCACTCTGCCTTGCAGCCAGCTGAATATGAACTAAAACCTCCAAGAACTCTAAGAAATAAACATTTCTTTCCTAATTTTAGGCATCAGGTATTCAGTCTCAGCAACGAGAGAAAAGTAACTAAAACAGTGTTCATCTAAACACAGAACAAAACTCACTTTGAAGATTTCAGGCCCACACAGAACCCTAGAGAAAGACTGGATGTTCCTTTGTTATGTAACACCCTGGGAGTCACTGTCCACCTGTGACAGTTGCTGGTTCCGATGTCTCTGATAGTCAATCTCAGGAAGTATAAAGGGCCACACGTTTTAGAAATACTGAAAGTGAAGCTGATAATACAGACATCAGTGTTCTTAATATTTTCTCCATAACAAATACCTGGATAAAATGTTTATCAGTACTAAAGTACAAAAAAGATAATGGGATTTGTGTAATCCACAAGATATAAATGAAAGTGGCTTCCTCTTAGTGTTAACAGGATACAGAAATGATGCTCTATATAATAGTCTACTTTAATTAGACTAAGTACTACAGCAGTCTTGGAGAAGCTTCAGGAAATCTTGGTTTTCTTGATGTTTGCCCTCCTGAAGCTGCATTAACCAATAATATGGTTTTAGACTTGCCAGTAGATTTTATGCCCCCAGCTATGTCTTATGAGACCAAGAGAATTTCTGTGGCTTCACCAACACCAGATCGCTATTATATTCCTGAACAAATTCATCCATGTGACCAGTTCGCCTGTCGTGGGAGAAGTGAGGGAAGAGCACATGGGCTCTGGGTGGCGTGCACTGAGATGGCATTGTCTCGGCGCTGTCCCTTAGGACCACGTAGCACACAGTGCTGGGCTCGCCTGATGTGTGTGCACAGGACAGAGGCAGGCGTCCCGGGCCTGCTGCAGCTTCCATAGGCCTGGCTTTCTCCATATGGCAGGACAACGGGACGCTTATGCTCCCCTGGGGCCATTTCTCCCGCACGGTACAAAGGATTTTGTATGAATTTGGGAGTAAAACCCACTGATTTGGGGGAAAAGTAGCCCCTGTAAAGGAAGAAGAGCTTGTCAAATGGTGGTTAGAATCACAGTTTTATAAATTGATGCTGTTAAATTAATTAAAAAGAAGGAGGAAAATTTTTCAAGTATAATGAACACTAGTAAGTATCCTGATGCCATTATCACATTATTGATATGATTATGCTTATCATCAGTGTCATTACAGAAGTCATGGATTATCAGTGCACAGATCATATGGGCTTTTGATTGGGTTTTTGCTTTCTTTGCTTTCAGTGAGTGTCCATTTATCTTTTTTATCACTGCAGACAAAAATTTGCAAAGAAAAACTGAAATCTTCATTGAGGTTGCTAATACAGTGGAAAAGTTACTAGTAGGATACAATTGTCTATTTTTTTTATACTCAGAACTGAACATAGGACCTCATAGTTGCCACGCAAGCCCTGCTCCACTGAGCTGTATCCCGGCCTCTAGGATACAGTCCTTGAATATGATTGCATTTGAATAAGTCATTCTTGAGTTTCTGTTTAATTTATGAAGGATTGTGTGGCTTTCACAAATTTTGGTCAAGTCTTTGTGCTTTCTTTGCATCACTTTCAAGGTGAAGAAGAAATTCTCGCCCAGCTCCCTGGAAGAGAGCAATACACTTCCTGCTTAGGCATAAATAACCCTGCTGAGGAATTCTTTTCACACATGAAGTGATCATTTTATGTATATTCAGCTGTTATTCTTTTCACACACGAAGTGATCATTTTATGTATATTCAGCTGTTATTTGTTTTGTGTGGTTGATTACTATAGTTTTCACTTACCCATGTCATTGCAAGAATCATAGCTTTATAGTTGTATAGGAACAGATAAATAAAATCAATGTATGATTTATAAAACATTATTTAGTATGTTAAACTAACTGAAATGTAGTTTATGATCAGTTTTACAATGTGTAATTTTTTTCAGTATATTTCATATACAGATATATATAGTTTAAGATACATCATAGTTTACGGTAAATTTTTCTGATTTATGTATTTAGTTTACTTGCAACACATTTGCAGAATAAAGCTATAAGAATACATTTTGTATATCTGTGGAATACTTTCTGGTGTTTCCATAGTGATTTTTTTATTAATGCATATTGTGCAGAATTATGGGCTTCATTTTGATGTGTCTGTGTAGCATATATTTCAAAATCAGTAAACCTGATTGTACCCTACAAACAATCAGGTTTTTCTTGTTTTTTGTTTTGTTTTGTTTTTGACTTTATATCTAGAATTTATTGACAGAATATGCAGATATTTCTTTGTTAATACTAATTTGGGTAACTTTTTTTTCATTACCCACCTTTTATCTCTTAATCAAATACCTGATTTGCACAGTTTGAAGATAAACAGTTTATTTAGCCCATGGTTTCAGTCTCTTTCGGCTGGCTCCGAGGCGGCAGCACCAGGAAGCTGGGTCTGTGTTGAAGGCAGCTGGGCCCACGGTGGCATGGAAGTGGAGGAGAAGAGGGGTCCCGGGGGTGGGGGACAGGGACAGCGTGCGCCCCATTCCAGTTCATACCTGTGCCACCTGCCTGTGCACGAACCATAAGCGAATGAAGTATGTTACATGCAGATCAATCATCTTATCTATACATTCAATTGTAATTCGCTTTTACAACTGTTTATCATTGCATTTTTATTTACCTGTGTTTTTGCAAGTAGGACAATGGCCCACTCTCTTAGGCGGCCCCTGCTGCTCAGTGGTGGGTTAACCTACCCATGCGGCTGCACCGTGTGACCCAGTCACACCCACAGACTCCATCCATGAACATCACCTCACTGAGGACGAAGCCCCAGCTTGGGCAGCGTCTTGGGGAAACCCTTCCTGAGAGAGGCCGTGAGCCCTGTTGCTCCCTGATGCCCAGCGATGCGCATTTTCTATCATGGAGAGTGGTTGTTTGTATCTTCTCTCTTAATTCTTTATTGATTTTATCAGAGCATTATTAACATTATTCACTGCCTCAAAGATATGTCATTTGGGTTTGCTGGTACTTTCTGTTTTATTTCTCCTACTCTTGTCAGTGTTTATTTCCTGATTTTGCTTTTAGAAGAATGCTAAACACAAACGTGGTGGATCACACCTATAATCTCAGCACTGAGGGAGGCTGAGGCAGGCAGGTTGCAAGTTGGAGATCTCCCAGGACCATTTACCAAGACCCTATCTGAAACATAAAAGTAAAAACACAGGAGGTGAAGCTCAGTGAGGGCGTGCTGCTGAATTTGACTCCCAGTTCCAAAACAAAAAGGAAAAAAGAGTTTACCTCACTGAATTTTCAGTTGAAAAGTATTTTAATAAGGTCACTGTTTCCCTAACTTTCCTATCAATTTTTGCTTAGAAGACTCCACAGATTTGATAAGTGGACTTCTCTGTTTTGGGGTATAAGCTATTCGGAGCATGCAGCCAGGAGACACTCTCACGTGCTCCAGTGGATCGAAAACTTTCCCCAGCCTGGAGTTCAGCTTCCAACAAGTCATGCAGGACAAGGCTTCCCCCAACCCCATTATTGTCGATTTTCTCCCTCCTAGCATTTTCCCGGGCCCAAGCTTGCTATTAGGACAGTGGCACTGCTTCCCAGGTCAGGAGTGGCTGCTGTGAAGTGAGATGCAAAAGAGCGGGGTGGTTTTCTCCTCTCTGATGCCCTGCACAGAAGCAGAAGGAGCTGGGTCAGGCGGCCCCTACCGCGGTTCTTGCTTGTTTTGCTGAGGCAGGCTCGGGGTGGGCAGCGCGTTTCCCTGACCAGATGAAAACGCTGGAATCCTCACATACTACTGGGGAGCTCAGATACTACTTCATCCCAGGCTGCGTCTCTGTCCAGACTCAAAGTCTGCACTCACAAGCACGTGGTGGGCTTCTACTCTTCCTACCATTTGTAGGCAAAGTGCCCCTGCGAAGGGCTTCCTCCAGGGCCGCTCTTAATAAACGCCAAGTTTTCTGGGTTTCGCTTGGTTGGT
>RJWM01036252.1:0-18294 GCA_004363535.1 Dasyprocta punctata | reverse complement strand
ACCGTAACAGTGCAAACAGACATATATTGTTAATGAATATTTTTGTTTGTTTTTTTGTTTATTTGCGGTACCGGGGCTCAAACTCACAACCTCGCACCTGCCTGGCAGGCACTTAAGCCACTGAGGCAAAGTCCCTACCCTATTTTTTTTGAGGCAGGGCCACACTTTATAGTTCAGGCCGGCCCTGCTCACGTCGTAGGCCTAGCCAGTCTTGAACTCGCAGTGCTGCACCTACCTCAGCCTCCGGAGTGCTGGGATTAAAGGCGTGTGCCACCACGCCGGGCCTGTTAATGAATATTTATCACTAATTTTAGAACTAATTTCTTGCTCTGGTTTTTATAGGTATTATATAAAATAGACATGCTTACAAGGGATAATAAATTCAAAGTTTGTAAGCTTTTTAAAGAATGATTTTTGTCACTTTCAATTTTATCGTGATTAATATATATTATATTTTTGTATATATTTATAATGTACAATGTAAATATACTGTCTTATGCATTCTTTTTTGTTTGTTTGTTTGTTTGTTTTGTGGCGGGGGAACCAAAGATCAAACTCACGACCTTGCACTTGCCAGGCAGGCGCTTATGCTGCTGAGCTAAATCTCTAGCCCAAGTGTTATTCATTTTTAATTATATTCTTAACTCTTACACTATTGAGACATTCAAAATAATACATAATGGATTTTTTAAAAAGCATCTTGTCTCCTTTTCTTGTTCTTAATGCAAACAATGACTTAACATAGGACTTAAAGCTAATAAAATACCTACATAAAAATCTTTGAAATAAAGTGTTAGATGACTATATGTAAATGTAGGTTTTTGAATTTTATAATTAGATTAAAATTAAGATTTTTTTCAAGCAGCATATATAAGCAACATATATTGGCATTAATTTAATTAATTCATAATTTTAGAGGCACTAATCAAAAATAAGATTCTCTTTTCTAGCTAATCATTTTGTTTTGTTTTGTTTTGTTTTGGTACTGAGAATCAAACTCAGGAGCTTGCATTTGCCAGGCAGGTGCTGTATCACTGAGCTATATCCCGGGCCCTTCTCTTATCTTTCAAAACACTTTCCAGGCATAATTGGGAAAGGGAAAAAGAGGAAAGAAGGAAGGAAAAAGGAAAAAGAAATAAATTTGTAAATATGTATACGTAAGATAACTAAAATGACTATAATGCTGAATGTATCAGTTATTGAGTAAAACTGGTTAATACTCATATGATTAGATCAAGTTTACATGTCTTTATCTGTTAATGTAAACAACCATGTTGAAGGTAACAATATGTAATATTGCAACCATTGTCAAGTTCCTATCATCTTGTTTTGTAAGCCTATAATATTATTGTTGTGGATTTGCTGTTGTCATTTGTCTCTTTTGCTTTTTGTCTTTCTTATATGTGTCTTTTTTTCTCTTAAATTAAAAAAAAGAAATTCAACCTTTCATTTTTATTTTGTAATACAAAAATTTCAAGACTATTTAATGTATTATCAAATAACCTATATTATCTTTCTATTCTTTTTGATTTTAAGACAAGTTCTTATCTCTTCTCAGCCTGGGTTTTAAACAAGTTCTTGGTATGCAGTCCATGTTGGTCTCCAACTCACAGTGATCTTCCTGCCACAGCCTCCCGAGTGCAGGGATTACAAGTGTGCGCCACCACATTTGGCTCAGTTCTACTTTTAAGAATCACTTAAAATGGAATTTGCAGATTCATCTCTAACCACTGCTACATATAGATGTCTTAAATTCTATATTTTAACTTTGTATTGATTACATAGCCATACTTTGTGTTCTTCATGTAAAGTCAAACTAATGACCAAGAAATAAAAATATCCCAAATAATTTTTGTTTTTCCTGGACTTGACATAAATTACCTATTAAAAGCGCCCCATTTTTAAAAATGATTCTTCATTTCCCCAAAGCATTAACATTAATATATGATAAGACAATAGGTTTGCATTATCACTCACTGGTTCTTTGGTCCTCCAGGGAAGTGTGCCCGACAGCTGCCAGATTTCTTCCCTGTGGCTCCTTTAGTTTGCGTTCTTTAACTGAGTCCTTGTCCTGCTCCTCCTTCTCCACACTTCGGGGTCATAGTCTCTGGGTTGCTGATCATATATTTTCCTTTACTAAACATAAATATTTAACAACACATTTAATATAATGTCTAAATATATGTAACACAGTATTTTCTAATGAAGGACATTGGTAAGGGGCAGTTTCTTGAATAGTGATTAAATATTTTTATTTTCTTCTTTACTTGGTTCATGTATATCCTTGGCATGGATTACCAAAAGACAAACCAGAATGTTGCAGTTTTAAAATATTTTCTACCTTAAAATGTTAAATCTTTTCCACTCTGATTTTTGGTATTTTAGTTATACTGCAGAAGATGCCAAGAACTGAGCTCCTCTTTTATTCCCACGTCCACACCCTCTGAGTTCCAGTGAGTATTCTAAGTCCATCTATCTGTCCAGACTTTGGCATTGACTAAAACTCTATTGGCTCTTTTGATCCAGGAAAACAGCTGGCTCCTCATGTTTACATCAAGGAGAACTGAAGCTCTAAGAGAAACACCGGCTCATATGTTCTCGCTTCTGTTTTCTTTCTTTGTGTTATGTTTTTCTCTAACATTCTGTCATAGTGGTTCTCCAAACTTTCAGTAGATATGCATAATTGTTAAAATACTTCAAATTTCCAGCTGCTTTTTGCCAGAAAACCTCAGGGCAATGAGGTTGTGTTGGAACAATGGTGGCAAAATCAAATCTATGCAGATCCAAAATAAGGTTCAAAATACATTATTCAGGTTCAATCAGCCATGGGTAAAAATAAGACACAAAGAAAAACTGCTTGCATATTGATCATATACAAAAGTTTTCTTGTCATTATTCCCTTCATATTACAGTATAGCAACTATTTCTATAGGATTTATGTTGCATTACATGTTATGAATAAAATACAAAAATAATACAAAATACATGGAGCATGAGCTTACATTGTCTGATAATATTATGCCATTTATATAAGGGACTTGAACATCTTTGGATATTAGAACCAGTGTCCAATGTATGTCTCTATGGTACAGTTGAGTCTCAAATTACACCTGGGACCTTAAGTTGATGAACCCATTGTAGACTGAAAATATAAGTAAAAATGCATTTAATAAAAATAGATAATAGGAATTAAGGGGGTAGATCTTTCTCAAATGAAAAGGGGATCAAGATATGGAGGCAGGGAAGAGGAAAAGGAGGGAAATGAGATGAGAAAATGCCATTAAGGTGTACATGTACCAATTCCAAGCAACAAGTGTAAACATTATGGACTGCAAGCATGCATAAATAAAAATGTATTTAATACACCTAACATACCAAACATCATAGCTTAGCAGCACAGTACAGATGATCCGCCAACTGTGATAGTTTAATGTACAGTTTTTGACTTCACTGTGATGCAAAAGCTACATATATTCAATGTAAATGGCATTTTGAATTTGGAATTTTGGTCATTTCCCACACACATGGTATAATAGTAAAGCAAGAATTCTCTAAATGGACAGGCACTTCATTTGTGTATTCCAGAGTATTTGTTAGCCCTGAGTTCCAGCAGCTGACTAGTAGCTGCTGCTTGCCTGAGAAATTGCTATCTGTCATATCACTAGCAATGAGAAAGATCAAAATTTAGAGTTTAAATTGTGGTTTTTGTTGAATACTAACTATGGTTGCACAAATGTCGAGTCTAAAATCTCAAGTAGATTTTCTGTGTTTTAAAATTTGTTAATTTGGGCCTAGAGGAAAGTTTATATTCTTGAAAAATAAAAGAAAAATAAAGTTATGAAGATACTCACTTCACAATTCTTAGGAAAAATAAGGATCAAGTGTCTATCAAGGTTGTATTGATAAATTATTATGTTCTTGTAGTCAATTGTAGACAAATATGAGAATTAATATATTGATGCTACATACAAAGCTGCCTGAACTGTAAAAATATAATGGTGACTGAAATACAAAACCATCCTCAAATTGCTGTAGCTCAGATTATATAAGGTCAAAGATAGTCCCCAAATTCCTGATACAAGAAATCATAATACTTGAACTAATATCTAATATTACTAATATGTGTTCATCAAAAAGAACAGCTTGAGCTTTCATTGTTCAATTGTTTGATCGTTTTTCATACCTATGTATTGTAATCTGAACAACTACTTTGAAGATAATAAAATGCAATATATTAACCAGTGTTAATCTATTATTTTTTTGAAGTTCTATATCATTGATTTATTCTGTTTTTGTTGTTTTAAAATAAAACAAAAAATGATCTCATCGGACATAAGAGTAGTCATTAGCTCTGCAGTTTTAATGAACAGTTGTGGAGCTGGACTTCTGGTTCTTTGAAAATGTTGTCTTTCCGAGCCTGACATAGAATACACATCTGTATTCCAGCATGTTGGGAGGCTGAAGCAGGGCAACTGCACATTCAACTTCAGTCTGGACAGCTTAGAGATTTACTAAGCAGACACAAAATAAAAAAGAAAAGAGCTGAGCATGTAACTCGCTGGGAAAGGTTTGTTTTCAATTTGAGTACTGTAAAAAAATAATAAATAAATAAATGAATAAATGAAAGAAAGGAAAAAATACAGTATAATCATTCTTGAGCTATATTCTGTTTATATGAAATGCTTTTGAAGTTGTAAATTGTACAGACAGTTTGTTTGCATATTCCTAGGTATGTATTTTACTTAAATCAAATATCGTATATATAATAATTCAATAAAAGTGCTTACAGGCAAAACCAAATCAATGAGTATCATCATTATGGGTGAAAAAGTTTTGCTTTGATGTACACTTCATAGCTTCCTAAAAGTGAATTTTCAAATACTATGTCTTATGATAGATGTTATTCTAACATGCCTTCTAAATCTGAGGAAAATATCTCCAGTGCCTTGTTTGTTACATAGTAGGAATTCATGCTAAACTTATTTGCATTATGTAGGTTCTTTACATATATATATATATATACGCATATAAATTGTGTGTGTGTGTGTGTGATACTGGAATCAAACTACTAATTGTACCAATGTGTCAATGTGTTCTATTTCCAAAGTGAACCAAACTCATAAATTGAGTAGCTCTCAGAATGTGGAAGACACTCAAACTATCTAAAATAGGTTCTCTGTATTTCAGTAGTTATTATTATTTTGATCATGGGAAAACATGCTTTTTTACTGCTCTATACTTGCTCACCTGTATGAGCGCACACACACACACACACACACACACACACGCATACACACACATGCATGTGCATAGACAGATAGACATGCATACGTTTATAAATATTTCTCTATATAGAAGTAAACACCCATTCAAGAGACTCACAGCTTATTTTTGCATTGTCTCTGCTTTTCCAGAGCTTGCTAGTCAAATAAGTGGAACATGCTGTTTGCAGAGGTCTGTTCACTCACAGAGAGAGTGCTTTCCAGTTGATGTGTTACATTGCTTTTCTGTACACAATTTAAACCCTGGAATTTTGTAGCTTTTAAAGGACAACCTAAGGTAGATTATGTCCTTACCAGTTAGTCTGCCAATTTCTGTCTTTTTGAGAGGATAAGAGATAAGAGATAGGGTGAGAGCCAGGGGAAATCTTCAAAGAAATGTGAAGAGACCCAGGGAAGAGAAAGGAAAGTGAAAAATAGAGATCAGAGGAAAAATATTCTCGTTATGCATCAGCTGTTTCTTGAGTGGGTAAGTATGTTTTCAACTTCAAATCCTGTGCTGAATCAAATACCCTTCCCAGAGCTCTGTTTCCTGCTGATGAGACTGTTGTTGCACACTCTTGTTCCTGCTGAGTGAGTTTTGCATTTTTATAAGGTCTGATTATAAAATGAATGACCTTAAAACCAATGCTACCAAGGGATGACTGCTAATGGCTTTAGTCTGAAATATAGTGGTAGTAAGATAAATAGATCCACTCAGCCATGTGTTTATACCTTTCTCTATTTCATTTTACATCTTATTGATGAAATTGAATTAAATTGTCAAGATTCACAGTAAATTATCTGGTATTGAGGTTTTCTACTCCTACATGTTACAAAACCTAAAATTTCAGAAGCATAATATTTTTCAGACCCACTAGAAATAAATCTAAAAGCATTTCAAAAAATGTGAAATTACTTTTTCTTTCTTACATTGCTTAGGTAAAATAATTTAATGTCATGTATTGTTGACGTGCTTGCCCTTTTAAATCTGCTTCTTATTTCTCTGACAATACCATATATCAAGGTAATATAGTTGCTAATATGCTAGTTTAAATAATTCACAGAGTGAAGAAAATATTAAACATAGGATGTATCATAGGCTACATGGGGTTTATGATAGGTAATGAGTACAGTTTGGGTTAATTTATTGAGTAATATCCACATATGCAATAATCGACTCATTATATTTGCAGTGTCAATAAGATCACTCTTTCATTTTGTTTTGTTTGACTCTTTTAAATATAATAATATTTTTCACACATGCTTCAGTTGGAAAGTGTAGAAACTTCCAAGTCCTTTTCAGTTACTGCTGAGATAATCTTCATTTTATGAGAATGGAATATTTTCTTTTATCATGTTTATCATGTAAAGTCTCATATTGTATTTTATAATCTGATCTTCCTAGTATTTCTAAGTTAAAATACTAATCTTGTTTACTTAAAGGGAAATAAAGCAAAATTTCAAAGCACTATAATTAGAGGGTAACAACAGTTAATACATTGCATACTGTTATCCTTAAATTAGTTACTTAGAGTACAAAGATATCTACATTTAATTGTCCAAACAATATTAGCACAAACCTTTCTTTCCAATGACCTAAGAGAAACTAGTAGTATAACTCTCTTAACTGTATTTCATGCAAACATAAATTCTTTCAGCTTGTCACACTAGGGATATAATATGAGGTTTTCACATGTGAGTCTGATTTATTTCACTTATGGGTATGGTCTCTAGTTGAATTCATTTACCCGTGAAAGTCTCTAGTTTATCCTTCTTTATGGCTGAGTAGTACTCCACTGTATAAAAATACCACAATTTTTTTATCCATTCTTTGGTTGATGAACATTTAGAGTGATTCCAAGGCAATTCTGGGCAGCAAAGGCAAGATGGGTGCACCACAATCATGTACTGGGGAAAAAAAAGGAACAGACTCAAAGATCAGTGGAATATATTAGAAAAATCAGAAACAACTCCAGATATACTAAACCACCTTATTTTTGACAAAGGTGCCAAACACACTTCCTGAAGGAAAGATAGCCTCTTTATTAAATGGTGTTGGAAAAACTGGCTCTGCACAGGCTGAAGTTTAAAATTGGACCCATATCTTTCACCATGCACTAACTAAATTTGGAATGGATTAAAGATCTAAATGTTAAAATAGAAACATTAAATCTGCTGGAAGATAGAATAGATAAAACTCCTAAAGACATGGGTGCAGGCAAAGACTTTATCACTAAAACACCATATGCACAGGAAACAACAACTGGCACCTCATCTTGTTAAAAAACTTTTGCATATCAAGAGAAGCCACCAACAGAGTGAAGAAACAACTCACAGTGTGGAAAAAAATGATTGCCAGCTGTTCCTCAAAGGATTACTATAAAGAACATATAAAAAACTCAAAAAATTCAGACCTTCCAAATTTAAAGACCCAATCCAAAAATGGACATGTGAGATGCATATGTACTTTTCAGATGAAGAAATAAAAACGGCAAATAAATATAGGGAAAAGTGTTCAGCATCACTGGTCATTTGAGATATGCAAATTATAACAGTGAGATTCCACATCTCCCAGAAAAGAATGGAAAAAAAAAAAAGGGGGGAAAAAAAAAAGAAGAAGAAATCAGCCAGTGTGGGTCAGGGATATAGCTCAACAGCACAGTACCTGCCTGGCAAGTGCAAGGTCATGAGTTCAATTCCTGGTACCAAAAATAAATAAATAAATAAATAAATAAATAAATCAAAATAAAAGAAAGAAATTAACCAATAACAAATGCTGGAGGGGCTGTGAGGAGAAAAGAACCCTTTACCACTATTGGTGGGAGTGTAGACTGGTACAACCACTCTGAAAATCTGTGTGATGATTCTTCAAAAAACTATGATTATAGGTCCCATTTGACCCAACTATTGCCCTTCTGGGTATGTTCCCAGAAGAATTAAAAATATCATACCACAGCAAAATGTGTACACCCATGTTTATAGTAGCAAGATTTGTAATAGCTAGATCTTGGAAACAACCTAAAATACTAATCTTAATAGCCATTCTTAATTTTTTTAGTATTTCCTTAGCAAAGATATCTACATATTGATATCTATGTATTACCATCTTCAAGACTTTCATGATTTGTCTTTCTACATTTTCTTCTCATAATTACATGTCATGCATCCTAGTTTCTATCCTATGGGCAGTTTTGTTAGATAGAAATTAATGTACAGTCAGAGAGGGACTTGGCTCTGAAGGAACTCAGCACAAAAATAAAGATATCAGAACTATGGTTGGAGGTACATCTGAAGATGGCCAGGCCTCAAGACAAAAATGCAATGACCAAGTCTACATGCCTGGCATAAACAGTCACTTAACATTATGCTATAATTAGCACAACCTGGTCCAGTAAATCCAAACAGGCATTAGCGGCCCAGGTGGGTGACCAGAGCATCTGCACCCATCCCTTCTCTAAAAAGCTTTTTATCTTTCCATATACCCTTGATATGTGACTCATTGCCCTGTTGTATCATTATTATCCCAGTAGCTCTATTATAATCCTATAGGTTGCTTGTAGTTTGTCACATGTTGTACCCTCATTGTGACTTTGTGGTGTTAATTACCCCTGACAAAGGGTCTTGTTTGCCACCCCAGCTGAGACTCCTCCTGGAAGTCCAGAAGCTACTCTTCTCTCCGTATTTCCAGTGAAACTCCCCTAACTTCTTCCTTTGATTTGTAACTTCATTCCTCAAAGATAAGGGACCATGAACTCTGCACATTTGACATCTAATAGAATGTGAGTTGTATTTCTTGTGTATAATCTGGATCCATTGTGAAATATTTCATAGGTTCCTATTTTTCCATCCTCTTGAACTTGGCATTATTTCAGCTTTAATCACCTACTGAATTTCCCCAACCTCTTCTAATGACTTGGTCCAAGTATATCCTCCCACATAATAAAAACTCAAAATATTTCAATTTAATATTTCTAGTCACCCTAATTACTGCATTATTTCTATTCAATTCATACAAATTATACCTATGAGAAAATTCTTCTTGCAAATCTTTATTATTGACTCACATATTTATCAGGATTTTTAATGATACTGCGTTGTGTGACAAGTAGGTTAATTTGATAGAACACATTTTCCAACATAGTTTTATTTCCTGATTGTTATGCTTGTTTTTGGCTGGCATACACACTTTGTAAGCTGTGTGGTTTAGAAAGAAACTTTCAATGTCTCTATTGTTAAGATTTTCTTTGGGAGCTCCATGTCAGTTTTAAGAAAACCGATGTTTGTAGTATTATGTGTTCCAAACTTTTAAAACAGTAAATCTACTTATTTGCTTGGAATCTCTATATTCCTCTCAATAAAGGTGCCTAAATTTACTTTGGAGAACTTGCACATTTTTCATTATATATATATATATATATATATATATATATGTGTGTGTGTGTGTGTGTGTATATTAGGAATTCATATTTTTCTGGGAATATTTTTGGCTTTTTACCTTTTATTACAATTATAGCAACATTAACTTTAGGTAATTGGATATATATTTTTAAATTTTTAACCAATAAAATTTCCAGTACACTTATATTTAAAAGCTACTTCCTATAGGCAGAGTTACTTTAATGTAGTATGAAAATCTATGTCTTTTCAATTAATATTTAATACTTACTGATTTGCATTTTTGATATGTTAATATTCAAGTATATGTGCTATAGTATATTATTCTACTTCCTGTTGTATGCATTTTTCTTTCATTATTATCTTCTTTCAATTATATTATTTTATAATCAAATATACACTCCCATAAACTCTTTGTGTAGTAACTAGTAAGTATCATCTACCTGCTTTACTTACTAAAATTTAATTTGAAATTGCTATTTTGCCACCTGTCTAATATTTCAAAACTACTCTAACACTTTTTTCATGACTCCAAGTTATACACTGCTTGTGATATAGTTTTCTATATATCTTTTAATTGAAAATGTTTCAAATATTATTTTATTTTTTGTTTTTAATGTTTTATGCAATTTTTTACATATACTCAGATTTTATGCATTTCATCATTTCTCTTACTCTTACATCTATGAATTTGTGTGATTATTTTCCTTCTAATTGAAAAATCCTTTATTTTCTTTAATATATATCTACTGAAAATGCTGTTTTTATTTTTCTGAAAATATCTTTTTATCACTTACTTTTGAAACATTTTCTCAATATATTACACTGTAAGTTAACAGTTATTTTCTTTTACAATTACAAAATTTTCACTAACTAGTCTTCCAGTTTCTCTTGTTTCTGTTAAAAGATCATATCAGAACCTGAATTTATTAACTCTATTTATACTATGCCTATATGAAGTCAATATTTCTTTTATATTTTCTAAATCTTAATTATTTAGTCTCTTTTTCTATGATAATCATTTTCTGTGCCAAAGATGAAATTTCCCTTTACTTCATCCACTTCATATTTACAGTGAGTTTTGGATTAATAAGTTTAGAATGGTTTAGAAAATCTTCAGATACTTGATTTCCAAATTTTATTTCTGCACTGTTGTATCTCATGGTGATGATAAAATTATGGATTTGTTAGACTTAACTGTTGTGTCAGTGGCTTTGAAGACAGAGGCTCTATTGCGTGTACTTCCTGTGAATTTGTTTTCTAAGCCAGTAATTATTTTTCTATGTTTAAACTTTTTTCCATTTATCTTTTTCTTCATTATGTTTATTATATATTTCAGTTTCAAAATTTCTCTAAGGTTTGATTGTAATTTATCATTATTATCAAAATGTTCCCAACATTTAATTCATTGAATCTTTTAATTACAATTCCTGTCTTTTCTGCTAATCTATTCATATCTTCTAATGTTTAATTGTTAACTGTTTAATTTAGATTTCTTTTCATGTCTTACTCAATTATGCTTATTTTTAACAAGTATAAAATATTCACTATAGCTGGGTGTGGTGGCGCAGGCCTTTAATCTCAGCACTTGGGAGGCCGAGGTAGGCGGAGCATTGTGAGTTCGAGGCCGGCTTGGGCTACAATGTGAGCCCAAAGGCAGGCCTGAGCTACATAGTGCGACCCTGCCTCAAAAAACTATGGCCGGGAGTTTGGCTCAGTGGCTTAAGTGCCTGTCTGGCAGGTGTGAGGCTTTGAGTTCAATCCCCGGTGCCGCACAAAAAAAAAAAAAAAAAATATATATATATATATATATATTCACTATGAATGGTTTAATTTTAGTTTAAGCAAGAAAGTTGGCTACACATGATTCACTTTAAACCAATAAATGGTGAATCAGTATTTTTGCTGGGATATTTACACTTTACCTTACTATTAGGCCATCCCCTCCCTGCCTAACTCATTAACGTGCAGGGCATGGTTGTGCTGGACTGTACTCCCAGAGCCCCAGAGGCTAAAGCAGGAAGATCACCATCAGTTCAAGGTCAGTCTGGGGTATACTGGCGAGTTCAAGGACAACTTGCACTGCATACCTAGACACTGTCTTAAAAGAAAATACCCATTCAATGAATAAACAAATAAACTCATAGGTGAATGCCAACTCTTCCCTTCCCTGAATTCTGTGAATTACTCTTGGTAACTCTTGGTTTTGTTTTGTTTTGTGTTTTAAATCTCCTGAGCTTTGTGAAGCTAATAAAATCTAACTCAATATATATGCAAGGAATTTAAAAATATGTCTTACCATAGAGTAAAGAAATGCAACAATGTTTTGGCTTCTTACTCTGCTACACTTTACTCTTAAATCCAAGCAGTACAAATTCTCTGTTTTGATATCCTTCCAATTCCATTTTTGAAAGTTTACACACACACACACACACACACACACACACACATGCACACACTCATTTTGTCCATGGCAGCCTATTTTATTCAGCATGGTGTGGTTTCCAATATAACGTAACCCATTAGGAACAAAACCAAAATCTTAGAAATAGTTCTTAATGTGTTACTCCAACATTTTTTTTGGTTATTAATTTTCATTAAAGTTTAATCTTTTAATTGACTTTTTAAAATATTTTTTGTGTTACTAACTGACCTCAGAATTCTTTTGGAGAGCTGGAGAGGCTTATGTATCTTTACTAGTATGATTTTAGAACTTCCATAGTATTTTTACTGTTACACTTTCATAGTGCATAAGCAGTCTCCAACGAATTTCATCTTTATTTATAAGTTGTGGGTACTTATTTCTGGGAATAGTTAAAATAGTTAATAATTAAAAGACATCATGCAGTGAGGATTTGTTTTCTCTTAAAAGAGTTTCAACTGAGAGACTTTGCTTCCTCGGTTTTTCTCAGAGATGCTGGTAGAGTTTTTATAATTCCTCCAAAGTGAGGATAGAGTTGTCTGAGTTTCTCAGCTGTCTTAAGGGTCTAGTTTTCTACTAACCAAAGGAATCTGCAGTATATTATCATAGAGCTGTGTTGGGAGATGTACAAGTTCATACAATTTGCACTTGAGTTAGGTTTAATAGTTTTGGCTTTGACAGGCTGATTCCTGATCCATGGCAGCTGTCTAGAACCCACCACCTGTGAAATTAAAACTGAAAAAACTCTTGTATCAAGAGTTAATTTGTTCTAGTAACAAGAAAACATTTAAAGGACTGGGATTGTAGCTCACTGGTAGAGCACATACTTAGCGTGCATAGGATCCTTGGTTCAATCTACAGCATGGGTAAAAATATTTGAAGCAATTTTAAAAAAGCTAATTATGATGCTAAGATGCAAACAGTATTTGCATATAGAAACTTTTTACGTTCTCCAAATGTAGCATGTATGTCTTTTGTGTTTTGTATATTTTGAAATATTATGTTTTCTCACTTTTAAATACTATGGATTTTGGAATAAACATTATCCCCTTAATGATATTTTCAATATTTGAACCTTATTCAGTTTTTTCCCTTAGTAATGTACTAATATGTTTTCTTCACAGAGATCTAGATTTAAAGCACTAAAATGAAAGAAATGTTTAGCATCATTTATGCTTATGTACTGCTACTCTCCTTTTATATCTATATATTTCTCACCCCAGCATGATCTCAGGATATTAAGTTTCTATATCAAAGCTTGTACTGATGCTCCCCAAATTTCTTTTCCAGAATACCCCAAATACATTTTATCTCCTGTGCACATCCAAGGAACCACAGCTTCCCTCAGGTTGGGAATGCTGCCAAACTCAAAAAAGCATGCCTTTCTGCCACAGCCTGCTCTGTGCAGAAATGGTTCTCTCTTCTGAATTAACATGCTAGTCACTCAGTGTGAGATGAGAAACATGATAAAGTACATGTGCCCCTGAAACACTAATTCAGTGTGCTTCACTAGTTAAAACATTGCTGCTATATCTTGTATCAGGCAAGCTTGATCTCATTCCAAAGTTGTACCCTTATCTCCAATATGATCCGCTCCTCCTTCTACTACTTTACCCAACAGGCCTACAAATACATGTGTGATTTCTGGCCTATTCTAGACCAACTATGATTGCCATGTATGAATTTTCTCACAAATGTCAGCCCCTCTTTAAAAGCTCTCTTTTCTGCAAATACAACAAAATATTACATGTATAAGTCAAATAATTTATTCAAGTCAGGATTGTGAATTGTTCAATTAAATATTGCTAGTCAGCTGGCCATGTAACATCAGGAAAAATGGAGGAAAATGAATATTGCTAACGAGGTAACAGTACAGTTCAAACTAATGTGTAGATTTAAAATTTCAGAGCTCTATGTACTTTTCTAGGCATAGAACTTAGATATCTGAGATCTAAAAAAAAAAAGACAGTGATTTTTTGTTAGTAATCATTTTGGTGTTAACTGAATTTCTGTGTTTATTTTTAAATTTTTTATGGGGTAACAAGAATGTGTTTTACACTCACACAGAAAGAAGTTATGTGAAAATAGATAAAACCATTTTAAAGAAAGGCATTCAGTAAGGTAGATTTATGGCAATTTAAAATGTTTGTCATTATTCTGGAGATCTCGTTATCTTGCTATTTTTGTATTCTGATGCTAAGACTACATTGCTTCAGATAGGCTTATCAAAGGGCTGGAAACTCAAATAATAATCATAATTCATCATTTCTAATCAGCTTCATGTACTGTGTTGGCTTTAGTAGACTGTAGACTGGTTGTACATGCAGTACCTTATTTCTTGAAAAGGTTGAAAAACTACTTAGCAGAAATAGGCTTTCGCTTGCTGAAAATGTTGGTTTAATTTATACTATAAAGCATAGCCTATTTGGTGAAAGGTGCATCATTTAATTTTCCTGTAAAGGCTGACTTGTGAAAACCTGAATTACTGGCACCATATATGTAAATTCTTTCCAGTGATGTATGGATTGTTTCCTGTACAGCCGGCTGACTGGTTGCCATGGACCCAAGAGATACCCTAGCAACACCTTTCCTGCTGGTCTTTAGGTAAGACCACTTAATATTAATAGCTCAACATTTCCACAAATCCATATTTGATTTCCTGCCTCATAAGCCCAGCTGGTTATTAAAAGTTGAAATAAATCATTTCGCCTAAATTAACAGCATTCTTGACAATCTGTTTTATGATATTTACCCTTGAATCTCACTACGCCTTATAAATTGGAGACGGTTGATTTACTCTGTCAGAGGAAGGGAGGGAAGGAAGTGATAAGGAGATAACTCACTTGTTCCAAGTAAAGCAGCATTTCTATTCAAAACCCAAAGCTGATGCCACTGGACATACTTTCTGTAGTTTTTATTTACTTGGGGGTTTATACAAGGATTTCTGATGTCTTGTGTGCTTGATCATGTGCATGACGATAAATATATCTCAGAGTAAAAATATTTCCGTATGAAGGACAATGAATCAAAGAAAATGTTCTTGCAAAGAGCCAAAATGTAAAGGTTTTGAAAACTCTATCCTTGTCAGAGAGCAAATGAAGCTAAAATTAATTAACGGCTTTACAGCAAAGATAAAATCCAGAATACTGCCAGGAAAATAAAAAGTAGCTGAGTGTACCTGTAAAATCTTTTCTTAAATACTTCAGAGTGATCAGAGTTGAAGTCATATGGTTTGCAATACTGTCAAAACAACAAAGTTGAGAAAGCTTTATGTAGAAGAGATTTGTAAGTATGATTTTTGTATGACAGAAGAAACCCCAAAAGTAATACCCAAGGAACTTAGTTCTTAAAAGTGATACAAAGATAATTCTGGCTTGAGTTGTGGAATAACAGTGTAGAAATAAGAGTTTCTTGAAGAACTTCAAATCCATTGGTAGAAAGCAGGTCTGTCTCATCATTAAATTATGGAAGCAGACACTTTGTTTCAGTTTTGCAGGCACATATCAAAAAGTTCTGCACTTAATGTTCTGTCATTCTGGACTTAGAGCTAAAGAGCCTCATTCACACCTTGGTGTAATATAGATGGCAAAATTCTGAACTTGGAGTTAGTACTCTAATGAGAAGATACTTTTGAAGAACTGAAGCAGACAGGTGCATAACACATATGAGAGGAATGTGAATCACAGTGGACCACCTGGAGACTACCATAGGCCACATAGAGCAAGAAAAGAGCATGAGGAGATTCTACCGAACAGGAGTCAATGATCCTTGGCTTCTATTCATGGTTGTGTGTAATTTCAATCCCTTGAGATCTGGCTGGTTTTGTTATTTGGTTTTAGCAAAAGGAATAAATGATGACTGTAACTTTTAAGATTATTCCATCCCAAGACTGAATTTAAGACTTGGGAAGTGTCTTAGTCACTTTACTTATTAATGGGACAAAATACCCAACACCTGCAACTTCAAAGAGGAGAAGTTTATTTTGATCCAGGGTTATTAGAGAATTCAGTCCATACTTTTCTGGTCCCAAGGCAAGAAAGACATGGTAGGATGATGTGGAAGCAAAAAACTTCTCATGTCATGGCAGGCAGGTAAACAAGAGCATAAGATGATGACTGGGACAATGAAATGCCCTGCCTGGTCACCCACTACCTGCTTCTTCCATCTAAACCTCTCCTCTTAACAGCACATTCAACTAGGAGGTCTTCAGTAGACAAACACAGCACACTCACGATCCATTCACGTTCCAAACACCCCACCTCTGAACACATGAGGCTCTCGGGGGATATTCTAGATGTAAACCATAACAGGAACTTTGTTGTTTTTCAGGAAAAACATGTGAAGCCAATTTCCATATCTCAGGCATCTCTGTGAAAAGAGTAATGTGAGACACAGAGAACCAATCCTAACCATGTCTGTGAGTGCGGAAGCACATCCACCCCTCTCTTGGTCAAATCTTCAGATGAGACACCGTGACTGACAGTTTAACTGCAGGCTTATGAAGAACGTCATGCTTTCCTGACCATGCAAAAGATATCACTTCAGCAAGAATCAAGCAAAGGCACAGCTATTGTTTTCTTAATAAACTTCTTCCATTAATGTTTGTAGTGCATGGGTCAGGTCATGGTTCCAAAACAACTGAGAAGGAAAACATAGTAAATCCGAATCTATTTCCTGTCTCTCCCTGGTCACTAATAATACATTTTGAATTTGCCTTCAGAATAATCAGAGTGGTTCTTTACTAAGATTGGTGTGGTTGTTTTTAAACTGTCACTTTTACCTAATGAAACTACCATACAAGGAAAAGGTAGGAGATAATCTTATCTTCATATTAGACTGTGTTTCCTATAAAGTGTTTGACAGTGTTGCTGAAAGTTCGTCTGCTCTGTGTGTGTGTGTGTGTGTGTGTGTGTGGCTTGCTTTTAGAAAAATGAGACCATTGATTTGGACTTGCAATAGTTCAATTTTAGATACCCTGAAAGATATTTTGATGAGTATAAAAAATGATGAGACGAAAAATAGCTCATTTGAAGTTACTAATCAAGACATAACTGATTAATGACTACAACTCATAACTTCAAATTGAATTGGATTATGAACTACTTGCAGTCACTTGTGGAAATATTTCTAGTTAGAATATGAGGATTAGTTTATTCTATCATTTAAAGTTGGTTTGTTTTTCTATAAGGTTAACTTGACTGAAGTTAATTTTTCCTATGCACAAATCAAGTATCAATGAAGTTAAGAAATAGTCAAGTTTCATTGTAACTCATGTCAGATTGACGTAGTTTACTGAGTTTGCTTTATACTGTTAATTCACATACTGAATATCCAGCAGTTACACTTTTCAGTTTTAAAATTCATTAAGAATTGGTTAACTTAAAATTAGTCAGACTTGTATGATATTGTTCCACCTCAGCCTAATTGGATGTAAATAAGGATTTTAAATAATCTTTACAATAAAACCAGGTGTATTACAATCATAAAGTGAAATACATTTTATACTTTCCATTGTGTTAAAAGATTCATGAAATTACACATTTTTAACACCAAAAACAATCTATGCTATTATGTCCCAGAAATGTGTTAATATCTCTGCCCAATATAAAGAGATATAAAGAATTTCGGCTTGGTTGGTCAGATTTCATTATGTGTTACTTCAATAATTGTAGTGTTAATTAAATGAGAATTTGCTAATTTTATTTAAATCACTGAGTAGCAGCAATTAAATGTAGTGAGGTTTTATTTTTTGGTTATCTATCTCGAAATCTTGAAAGCATAATTAGCTTTTAAATAGGAAAATTTGTTTTTGTAGTAACATGTATATTTTTCCTGTTTTGATAAAATGCTTGAAAAATAACACTATGCTTCTTTCTTGGTAAAATGGATTGGAATTTTGTTGTTTTTTTATGTTTCAGTAGATTCAATAGTGTTCATTTGGAAAATTCTTCCCAATTAAAGGTAAGACCTAGAACAAAAACATACTAAGTTGCAGAGAAAGGATTTTAATTCATTGAGATAGATGGGCTTATTGTCTCTGATAATTCTAACATATTTCAAACCATTTCTCCTCTGTGAACCTGAACAATTTTTTTTTTTGGTACCAGGGATCAAACTCATAACCTTACACCTTACACCACTGAGTTAAATCCCCAGCCTGAACAATACTTGAAGAAAAATATTTCATAAATGCACATTTGAATATAAGTCTTTAAC
>RJWM01036251.1:0-18305 GCA_004363535.1 Dasyprocta punctata | reverse complement strand
TGTGAGTTTGAGGCCAGCCTGGGCTACAAAGTGAGACCGTTTCTCAACAATAACAACAAAAACATAGGTTTAAGCCAGGAATGGTGGTGCACACCTGTGATCTCAGGATTCTGTGAGGCTGAGGCAGGAGGATCGAAGTTTGAGCCTGGCCTGTGCCACTTAAGAGATTTTGCAAGACCCTGTCTCAAAATGATAAAAACAGGGCTGAGGGTGTGGCACACTGTGAAGGCCCTGCATTCCATCCCTAGTCCCGCAACAGCAATAATGATGGGTTTAGAACATAACAGTTCCGGTGGCCTCCAGCTGTCTCCTCCAACCACCCAGGCACCTGCTCAGGCCAGGGTGCTGCTGCCCCAGGGCCTCTGCACATGCTGCCCGCTCTGCCCCCACGGTTCCTCCCCCTGGATCTCCTTCAGCTCCAACTCTCCAGTCTGCCAGCTTTCCGGTCCTCCAAAGGGGTAGGGGCGTGGCCTTTTTTGATGGGCGGGGCCTTCTGGAGCCGGCCAATGGCGTGGGGGGGGCGGGGCCCACGGCGCCCGATGCGGGCACCCGAACTGATGGCTTTTCCAGGGAGGAAGCGGGGGAAGGTGCCAGGAAGAGATAAGGTGGGCGGCCGGCCGGGGCGCGGGGCGGCTCCGGGGTTTGTCCGGGTTTCCGGAGCCGCCTCCTGCCTAGCGGGGGCACCAGGTGTCCGGCCCCGCCGCGCCCCCTGTCCCGGTCTCCTGGGCTCCAGCTCTCGCCCTCCTTCCCCCAGGGACCTGAGCATCCAGGGCCAGGAAGCCAGAGAGAAGGAGCCGGGGCTGCCGCGGAGCGGGAGAAAGCGCGGGAGAGGAGGAGCCGGAGGGGGAGGGAGCTCCAGGCCCGTCCACACCGCTGGCGCGCGAGCAGGATTCCCGGGGGCGGAGGGGTTCTGACTCACCCTCTCCCCGTCCTTAAACCAACACCTCAGCTCCGCCGCCGCCACCTACGGCCTTCTGGGCCCCCGCTCCGCCCTGGCAGCCTCCCCGGTGCCTGCCCCGCTTGGCCTCTCCATCCCAAGGCCCGACCTGACCCAAGCTCCTCCTGCAGCCTCCACCCTGCTCTCCTCTGCCTTGAATGCCCTCTCCGGGGGCCAGTCCTGCCCCTACCCCGAAACCTGAAGTGGCTCCCCAGTGTCCGGCACAGCCCTCAAGAGCCCAGCCTCAGCGGGGGTTGCCCGCGCCGGCTACGCTGGTCTCCCTGGCGCCCTCTCTTCCAGGAAGCCCTGCTCACCTCCCCTGGGCGACCTGGCCCCCACCCTGGCCACCCGCGGCTGTCTCTGACCTGGGGTGGTGGTGAAGCTCAGGGTTTGTCTAGTTTCTCAGTCGGTAAATATGTACTGAGCTCCGGTCAGGCCAAGCTCTGGAACTCACCCCGGAGGACTTCCAAGGTCCCTGGCTCTGTGGAACTTAACGGGAGCTGAGGAGGCAGACGCCAAACACAGACCCCACGAGAACGGCCAACACAAGGCGGAAGTGCTGGCCCTGAAGGCAGAACTCCAACAGGGTTAGGGCTACAGCAGGACCCACAAAAACAGGCCTTCTGGGAAGATGGCAGGTGAGGAAGGCTGGACAGAGGTGTGGGGTGTGCCAGCCATTCAGGGAGCCAGGTGGGAGGAGAGAGGAGCACAGAGAGATTTCCAGGAGACCAGACTGCAAGTGCAAAGGCCCTGGGGCAGGGCTATACGTACAGGGAAAGGGACGCTAAGAAGGGAATAGGAGATGAGGGCAGAGGAGACGGAATGGGGCAGGCACATGATCTGCAAGCCAGCTGGAGGACCTGGCTTTTAGAGATGGGAGTCATGCAAGCTGTGGACAGAGGGGAGACAAGATACAATCTGATTGCAGGATGTGGTGGCACAAGCGCCTGTAATCCCAGCACTGGGGAGGCTGAGGCAGGAGGACTGCTGTGAGTTTGAGGTCAGCCTGCTCTACATAGTGAGTTCAAGGCCAGCCTGAACTGCTTATCCATTCCCCTCTCAAAAAACCAAAAATAGAGGAGTAGAGACCGAGTGTGCCCTCCCCCACTCCCTCTGCACCGGCCCATGCTGAGCTTACTCCCTAACCCCTGGGGTTCAGGCAGTGGCTGCACCACTTGGTCCCTGCCCAGCTGTCCCTGCTCACCCTGGCCAGCCGCGCGCGCTTCACCAGGTCGTTCAGCTTGCGCAGCGCCGCGTGGCGCGGCAGGCCCTGGATATCGCGAAACAGGTCCTGCTCCTCCAGCTCGAAGAGGTGCCGGTTGTCTGGCACGAGGAGCGGCTGGGACCAGAAGGAGCCGATGTAGACGCGCAGCACCTCAGGCGTGCCCACCACCTTGCCCAGCGCCCACATGAGCGCGCCGTACACGCGCATCAGCTGCTGCGTCTCCACCATGTCGGCCTTGTTGAGCACCACGCGAATCTTGTCCTCGTAGCCGTGGAGGGCGCTGATGGCCTCGGAGAACTCGTCAGAGATCTCCAGTTTGTGCGCATCAAAGAGCAGGATGATGAGGTCGACGCGCTCCGCGAACCAGCGCAACACCGCTGGGAAGTCATAGCCTGCCGGGTGTGGGGGCGGGGGAGAAGTCAGACCTTCACCCTCCAGCGGTATCCATTCTTTTGTTTGATTGATTGATTGATTTGTTTGGTACTGGGGATCAAACTCACGACCTAGCGCTTACCAGGCAAGCGCCTGAGCCGCTGAGCTAAATCCCTCACCCATTCTTTTATGACCAATACCGAACTATACGGATGTTCAGCTTGTTAACTATCCAAATCCTGGGCTATGCAAAATAGCTGAGGTCCCACCTGTGTCCCAGCACCCTGGCACTCAGGTTTTTTTGTTTTGTTTTGTTTGCACCAGGGATCGAACTCACAACCTCGAGCTTGCCAGGCAGGTGCTTGTGCCACTGAGCTAAATCCCCAGCCCCAGCACTCAGGTTTTCTAGAGATCCCTGTACTTCTGCAGGCTCCCAGCCTGCCACGGGCCTCTATCACCAGACCTCTCAAGACCAGCCTGAACAACAGCAAAACCCTGTCTCAGAAAAAAAAAAAAAAAAAAAAAGCAAAAGCCAGAAAACAAAATCAAGCAAAGCTTGTGAGCCCAGAGAAGGGTGACTGAGACCACCCCCAACTCGTCAACAGGCACACCAGGTGTGAACCCTCGCTCTGCTACACCAGCCCTGTGGTTTCAGGCAAGTAAGCAGTGAAACCTCTGTGAACTTCGGTTTCCCCTTCTACAGACTGGAAATCATAACAGCACCTATGTCATAGGGTGCCGGGAAAGATGAAAAGAATATGGATGAGCTAATGGATGTAAAGAGTTTTAAACAATGGCTGGCATCAAACTATACTCTAATAAGTGACTGAGTTTTATGGCATGTAAATTATACCTCGATAAACTAATAAAAAAATAAAAACAGTGCTAATTCCAGGCCTGATCGTGCATGCCTATAATCCCATCACTCGAGGAGGCTGAGGCAGGATGGTTACAATTTCCAGTCCTATCCTGGCCTGGATAGTTTAGTGACTTAATGAGATCCTGTCTTGGGAAAAAAAAAAAAGGTGGGGGTGCAGGGGGTGTAGCTCAACATGAAAGCCCTGAGTTCAATCCCCAGTACTGCAAAATAAAAATAAACAAAAATGAAAGGGAGGCCAGGTAGTAGGAGCACAGTAACTGGGTCACAAGTGTTAGTTTTGGATATGTCAGTCTCCCTGGGAACCCGTCAGTGTCTCTGGAACCTTCTCAAGCTGCCTGCTCTAGGGGTGGGGGACGGACCCTGGGCCAGCACCACCCCTGTCTCTATGGGGTCACAGTAACCAGTGTGGCAGCATTTTTGTGACCCCATTTTCCAGACAAGGACACTGAGGCATGAGAGACTAAGGGCCTCATGAGAAACACACAGGCAGGAGGCAACAGGCCAGGAGCCCGTAAGCCTCCACGCCCCGCTGGGGAGCCAGTGTGGCCCTGTCCTGGTCCTGCCCAGACTCCTTGGGGATGTGGTGAGGTGGGCAGGACACTTTTGAGAAGGAAGAGCCAGCGCATGCGCATGCGCATGCGCATACACACACACACACACACGCACACACAGCCGGGCAGACTTGGAAAGTGCGTCTCACGATGGGGGGGCGGGTATTTGAGTCAGTGTGAGAATGGGACGTGGCGGGGGCGGGGCCACAGGGAAATAAGCCCCACCCAGGTCCCAGGCGCCCACTGTGTGCCAGCTTAGTTCCAAGGCTGCTAGCCCTTCCTGCAAGCTAGGGTGAGAGTGTCACTGTTCCCATTCACAGAGAGCCAGGCACGGGGCAAGTGGCACGGGCAAGTGGTGCAGTTTAAAGTAGCAGAGCCCAAGGCAGGTGTGTGAGGGCACAAGCCTGTGATCCCAGCACTTAGGAGGCTGAAGCAGGAGGACTACCACAAGTTCAAGGCTGGCCTGGGCTACACAGCATGGCTCTGTCTCAAGAAAAAAGTAGCACAGCCCAGACTGGAAGTTGGCTAGAGCCCCGCTGGGCCAGTCTCACGCCAGGTTGCTCAAGGATGTTACTCGAAGAGGATGTCACACACCCAGCAGAGCACACTCGGCTGGACACAATCGGAGACACACGTTACAAGACGCAAGCTTCCAGACCACCCCTGCTCACCATCCCAGACACACACACACACACTCACACATACAACCACGGAGACACCAGCACACACGCACATCCACCATCCTTCAGAGACACAACCATATGCACTCCTGGATCCGAAGGCACCCGCAAGCACAGTCACACAGCTGCCCGACATACACGCCCGCCCACGTGCCCTCACTTACGCACACAGGGCACCGCTGTGCACCAAAGCACAGTCGCACACTGCCCATAGATCCTCTCTTTCTGCCCAGTGTGATGGCGCACACCTGTAATCCCAGCACTCAGGAGGCTGAGGCAGGAGGACCACCATGAGTTCAAGGCCAGCCTGGACTACAGAGCAAGGCCCTGTCTCAAAAAAAAAAAAAAAAAACAAAAAACCTCTCTGTCCCTTCTGATCCTGCACAATCACACAAGGGCACACACAGACACACGTCTGCCCAGGCCACCCCCACATGCACACTCACGCGCACACTCACCACCATCTCAGACCTACACTGCTTCATCCAGGCACACAGTACATGTTGCCCCAGACACAAGCTCTCGGGCACACGTTTCACTACAGGGCCGAGGACAGTCACACCTGGGCCCACAACACCCACCGGTCCTCCACAGTGCCCCAGTCACACAGCCACCTCACACACACCCACCCACACACACACAGTGACACGCTTTCCTAGGATACACGTCAACCCCGAGCCTCTGCTTCCTGTACCCAAGGCCAGGCAAGGAGACCTTGTCCTCCACTCCCCACAGCCTCGGCGGAGACTTGGGGACCAGCTCCCTGGCTGTCCCCGGCCGGTGTGGGGTGGGAGCCCCAGGAATTCCTCTCTGCCTGGCAGCGCGCCCTCAGCCTCCCTCCAACGGCTCCTGCAGCTGCCTCCTGCCTCTCTCCGGCTGCGGCTGTGCCACTGGACAGGGGCCAGGGACACGGAACCCTGGGTGTCCCCGCCCCGCCCTGGCCTCCCCAGTCCCCTCTGCCCCACACTGCGGCCTCCTTTGCCCTGGTTCTGGGCCTGTGAGGTTGGGAGGGGGTTGGGCAGATGCCGGGGTGGGGGGAGGTCTTGGGGGGCAGATGTTGGGTGCCGTGGCAGGGCAGAGGCCCTTCAGCGGGCGGCCGGGTGGGGACGGCTCCCTGGAGGCCCTGCTGGAATTCACCCCCGCTGCTCCCCCTGCACAGCTGTTTATAAATTCCAGGCCGGGCCTTGGCCCCGGCCCAGGTCCCCCACCCCGCCCCTCCCAGCCGCATCTGCGTCCCAGGCCCGGCCCAGCTCTGACTCTCCTGGCTTCGAGTCACTCTGAACCCCTGCCTCGAGGCTGCTCTGTCTCTCTTTGCTTCTCCCTGGCCCCGCCCCTGCTCCAGCGGGCCCAGGCATGTGCCCGGCCGCTCACACGCGTCCCCCGCACGCCTCCCGTGGCAGCCAGCACCCACACGGGACGATCACAGCCTCTCCGAAGAGCCCCCACACAGCCGGCCTCGCCCCTCCGCCCCGGGGTCCTGCTCCCCTCACTCACCCCGGCTCACTCTCTGCTTGGCGCCCGACAGGATGCCGGGGGTGTCGATGATGCTGATGCTCTCCAGGACCTGGTTGGGGAGCTGGGCGCACATGAACCTGGGGGGCAGCAAGGTCAGGGGTCAGCGTGCAGGCAGAAGCGGGGACAGGAAAAGCCGGGCAGTGAGGACTCCACCGCAGAGGCCGGGTGCCAAGGAGGCGGGAGGCCCGCACGGAGGGACAGTGGACACCGTGCTCCTCCCGTCCACCCGTGAGCAGCAGCGGGAAGTCCCTGCCCCAGGCCACACCTGTTGAGGAAGGTGTTCCCGAAGGGGTTGAGCTTTCGGAAGGGCTTGTCCGGGTCCACGACCAGGGCGTTGCCAGGCACGGTGCCCTCGGTGTCACCATGCATGACGGCCACGAAGCAGTCGGTGGTGGGCTCGGGCCCCACGCGGGAGCCAGGCACCTCCTGCTCCAGCAGGTACTGGATGAAGCTGGTCTTGCCCGTGCTGTACTGGCCGGCCACCAGCACCATGGGCTTGCCATCGAAGTCAGCATCCTCCAGGGCCGGCGAGTGGAAGGCGCCGAAGCGGTAGTGCTCCTCCAGCGGCAGCAGCTTGCTGCGGTACAGCTCCTTCAGCGAGGAGGTCACCGTGCGGATGGCCTCGGGCTGCTGGCCCCGGGCCCCGCCCCGCTTCAGCCAGCTGAACATGGTGGCTGCACCGAGGGAGCCGAGGTGGGGAGCTGCTGCCTGCGGGGTCCCAGAGAGCGCAGTCCTTGATGGGGCGAGTGACCTGGAGAGGGCTGGGCAGGGCGCAGAGGATCAGGAAAGGGGGGTCAGGCGAGGCACAGAGGGAAGGCTGGGAAGGGAGCTGCTGTGGGAGCCCAGGACAGCACGGAAGAGCAAGCTGCCCAGAAGAAACGCATTCCTGAGTCTGCACCTAGCACATTTCCTGTCACTCCTGATGCTGTAGACCCCGGGGCCACCTGCCTGGAGCCCCCAGGGGGGAGCTGGGCACGGGGCAGCTAGTGACACTGGGAAAACACCAGGCATCAAGAGGCGGGCATGAGAAACAGACCACAGGATCAGTAAAGCTTGAGGCGTTCTGTCTGTCTTTCTTTCTTTCTTTCTTTCTTTCTTTCTTTCTTTCTTTCTTTTAATTTTGAGACAGAGTCTCCCTAAATTGCTACCATGCCCAGGCTGGGGTCAAACTTGTGATCCTCCTGCCTCAGCCTCCTTGGGAACTAGGATTATAGGTGTGCACCACCATGCCCAGCTAGGGCTGACTACTGAGCTGCTACATAAAAGACAGTCAAGACGACGAGTGGCTCAGGCAGAGGGTGGTGAGTGCAAATGTCCCAGGGAGAAGAGACCCCTGAGCCTGGGAGATGAGAAATACAGGGCGTTGGGGGAACTCGGAGGAGGAGTGAGAAACGGGGCAGAGGTGGCCGCTGCTCTTTTCACCTTCATCACCCTGTCAGAGAGAACTACTACTTCCCTCACTTTTTCTTTTTTTGAGACAGGGTCTTGCAATGTTGTCCACACTGGCCTTGAACTCAAGGAGAGCCTCCTGCCTCAGCCTCCCGAGTGCCAGGATCATAGGCATGCGCTTCAGCAGCCGAGCAAATCTTTTCAGAGAACTAGGTTTTGGTCAGCCTAGCGTCTAAACACCACCCCGACTGGGACAATCCAGGGCTCCTTGGAGAAAGGCGACCCCAGGGCTGGGCAGAGGCAGAACGTCGTCGGGGCCGGGATCAGAGGGGGACGCGCTAGACCCGCGGGGTGTGTCACAGGGACACAGGGCCCAGCTTGAGCCGCGTCCCTTTAGCCAAGGCGGGGACCCTGTAAGCACCGAAGTAACCGGAAAGCCAGCACGGTAAAAATCTGTAAAATCACAAGGACACCTCGTGGGGTGGGGTGGGAAAGGAGTCGGCGGCGAGGAGGAGGGCGCGGCAGGAGCGGGGCTTGGGTGTGCGCGGGGGTGAGGTCCCGGGCTGTCCCAGGCAAGGAGAGTCCCGGGGAGATCTCAGGGGGACTCTTGGGGCTGTGAGGTGGCGGGCGACCTAGGGGGACAGAGCCAGAAGAGGGCGGCTTGGAGGATGGCGAGGGTCATGGGAGCGCGGGAAAATCTGGGGGAAACGAAGCGTGCGGGATGCGGACCCCGGGACCGTCACGGAGGGAGGGAGGACGCGGGTTTTCGGGGCGCGGGCTCCGGGACACTCACCGGCCTGGAGTCCCGTCCGAGGCGCCGCGCGGCCTGTGCTCGGTCCCGTCCCAAGCCGTCTGCGCCGGGTGGGGCCGCGGGAGGAGGGGCGAGGGAGGGGGCGGGGCGCGGCTCCCCCAAACAGCGCCGGCCTCGCGCGCCCCCTGGCGGGCACGGGCCAGGGCGCCTTGGCGGGGTGATCCGGTGCTCAGACCTGGGTTCGAATTCCGCCTGCGCTTGGGCGCCGGGCGCCTCGCAGTCTGCTGCCCTTCTAACATGAGAACAGGCGTAGCAGCAGCTCTGATAACTCGAATCACTTTAAATCTTAAGTGAGTTCATGCAACTCTGCCTGCAATCCTCCCTGAGTTCCCAGTTTTTCTCCCCACTATCTGGAGAAGCAGGCGCCACAGGGACAGGTGAGCCCGGAGGGCGCTGCACCCCCTGTAGTAGGTGCTTCATCTCCAGACCCCCGTACCCCGGGACACAGAGCGCGCGAGGCCTTGGATGGAATTCCGCCCTGACGCTGCTCACAGAGAACCCCCATGGAAGCAACTGTGAACCCGTGCCTCAGTTTCCCCACTTATAACCCTATATCTGGGCTTTGGGGCTTTTTGTTCCAATGCGCTTCCTCGGCGAAAACCCCGCCGCAGCCCTGGCTCTGGTTCTCCCCCTGACTCGATTTCCCTCCTTGGCACTTGTCACCCTTACCAGTCCACATCCGTGTCTTTGAGACAAGGTCTCGCTGTGTAGCTCAGGCTGGCCTCAAACTCGTGGCGATCCTCCTGCCTCAGCCTCCCGAGTGCTAGGATCACAGGCATGTGTCACCATGCCCTGCCAAGGGCAGAAATTTTGACAGGTTTGCTCCCTGTTGTCACCCGGTGCCTGGTGCAACTTGGTGAGTGCTTTGCCCCAACCCACAAGTAAATACTTATGACGCAAATATTTTAATGTATAAAAAATATTTAATACCTACACAGAAAATATCTAATCGGTTGAAAGCACCAGCGTGCATCACTGGGGTGTTGAAAATGTTCTAAAGTGGAGGACGATGACCGGTTGTACACCTTTGTGAACACACGAACAACCACTGAATTGTGCACATTTTTATTTTATTTTATTCATCCATTCATTTCTTTGAGTCGTTGGGGATGACCTCATGCCCACTAGGCAAGTGGCCAACCCTGAGCCATGGCCCCGTCATCCGGTTGGTTGTTTTGCTTTGTCTTGTTTTGCTTTGTTTTCCTGGGGACAGACGGACGGAACCAACTGATTTTTTGTTTTTTTGTTTTTTTGGTTTTTTTTGTCCCTAGCTCCCTTGGCCCCCACCTGTCAAACCTGGAGGAAGGGAATGGGACAGGCACCTCCACAGACCTCAAAGACACTCTGCTGGGTGAAATCACGCAGCGCGGAAGGAGCAGCACGGTGACTCCAACAGCACGCAGCCACCAGAGGCGCGGGGCTCAGAGCCAGAAGCACGGCGGGTGACGGCAGGGCGGCAGGGGGTGCTGCTGAGCGGGGACAGAGGTTCCGTGTGGGGTGGTGACCAAGGTAATAGTGCCTGCCCAATCATGTGCATGTGCTGCTTACTGCAACTGCAGAGAACCCCTAAAAATGGTGACGATGGAGCCAGGCGTGGTGGAACACGCCTGTAATCCTAGAGCTCTGGGAGGCTGAGACAGGAGGGTCGCAGTGAGTTCAGTGCCAGCCTGATCACAGTGAGACCCTGTCTCAAAACTCCAAAACAAAGATGGCTCATCAATTCCCACACAGAAGTTGCCACTGACACGCGAGGTGTCGCGCTCGGTCCTGGTCCCCACAGCTCCGGCTGAGGTCAGCCACGCCGGCCCACGCACGTGGAATCCCGGGCAACCTTCACTCGGGACACAGGGACGGGGCTGGGACCCGAGGAGCGCGGTTGCGCACGTGGGAGCGTGGCTTTAGAGCTGGGAGGGGCACGGTCACCCCTCTAGATGCCACGTATCTGCATTCACCCACGAACAGACCGCCGGCCCGCAGGTAAACCGGGTGCAGCTCCCCGCGCCTGCGCCAACCTGGGCCAGCGCGGTCCGTCGCTCGCGAGCTCTGCTTCCGCCCTTGCTTTGTCCCGCCAGCCGGCAGAGGGCGCCAGCAACCTCCCGTCCCTCAGCGCTCCAGTCCCGCTACTGCTCTGGAGTCTTTGCACGGCTGTCCCCTCCGCGCCGGACGCTCCTTCCGGAGACCCCGTGGGCCCCGCTCTCCTTTCCTGCGTGCCTCTGTTTGCACGTCGACTCCTCACAGATCCCTCACTTTCATGCCTAATTCCAAGAAAGTCAAGCGCACTTGAGCCGGTGGTTCACTGCGCAAGTCACTCAAGTGAATGGGCAAGAGGGGTGGAAACCGGATCACACCTCTGCTTTCCAGAGCTGGGGCCTGCGAGTAAGGGCATGGTTTTGTAACTCACGCAGAAGGGACTAGCAGCTAGTTTGAGAACAAACGCGTTCTTTGAAGCCACCTAGCTTGTGGTTATTTTGTTACAGCAGCCCGAGGAGATGATTTTCCCTTTTATCCCCTCTCTAACTTGCACAAATCCTCCTGCCTCAGCCTCCAGAGGGCTGGGATGACAGGTGTGCACCACAACGTCCAGTTTAAATTTCCTTCCTGTATGGTCCAGCTCTGCACCCACTTTTAGCTGATCGTCAATCTTTGCGGCTGCTGTACCTGCGAGTCCGACCCGCTCACCCAGGTTTCTCTGCACCCTCCAGACTTTGCTTCCTCTCCAGTGCTCCATGGAGACCGCGATGTCCACATTTCCGCGCTCTGCACCAGTGAGTCCCTGAGAAGACGGCCTGAAGCACTGAACTAAGTGCTGGCCATGTCCTGAGCCCCACACCTCAAGGTGACTGGGGGAGATGGGCTCTGTCCCAGCCCGGGCGCTGCTGGTGGCTGGAAGCTCAGTGCTGGTTGGGACAGCACTGGTTACCCTTGAGGATGACTCCAGAATCCATGACCATACTGACATCCCCGCAGGCTCAAGTCCCTTATGTAACTGGTGCAGCATTTTCCTACGACATACACACATCATGATCCAAGTGGTTAAGCTGCCAAGGCTGGGCTCGAACTTGCCATCCTCCTGCCTCAGCCTCCCAGGGTGCTGGGTTCACGGCATGGGCCACCCACCCAGACTTGGGCCCTGTATACTTTATCATACTAACACTATGTAAATAGGTGTCACGGTGGATCATGTAGGGGACAATGACAAGAAAGAAGTCTATACACGTTCAGTACAGATGCAATTTTTAAAAAATTATTTCCCGTCCCTGGTCAGTTGATCCCACACACGTGGGGTCCGGGAATGTGGAGTGTCAACTGTATACACTGAAAAAGCCTAAACACAAAACAAGGTGACAGGCAGACCTGCTGATAGATGCTGCTGGGGACCACAGGACCCTCCTGGCCCATGGGGGTTGGAGCTGCTGCCCGGCAGGGACGCCTGTCTTGCTCACGCGGCTGGGTGGGGGCAGAGCAGGCCTGGAATCCCGCAGACGCCCACCCAGCGCCCCCGCTCAGTGCCTTCCCGCACAAGCTTCGCCTTCACCCCCAACTCCAAACCCCCACCAGCTCCCCCAAAGCAAGGGGCTGAAGGGGCACGAGTACAGTTTTAAAAAAAGGATTGGTTTTTTAATTTACAAGAGTTCTAAATGTACAGAATTCTCCTTTAAAAAAATCGTTATACACAATAAATACAGTACAAAAAAATTTATCTTACAGTACTAGTTTTGTCTCCGAGATTTCAAAACGTGGCGCGGGAGGCAGGAAGGAGGGAAGACAGCTGGGCGTGGTGGTGGGAGCCCCCGGGCCTGTGGCTGGGGTTTCCAAGTAGAGGGACTGAGCGTCCCGGATCGCTCTTGCTTGCACGCACGCGCACGCAGGCACACACGCACGCACACACACACACACACTCGCGCACACACACGGGGACACAGGGGCACAGCTGGGCAGCGCCTGTGCCGATGTGACGTAGGTGGTCTGGGACTTGGCTCCCACCCTGCCTCGGGTTTGGTTTACAGCCCGGGCCAGGGGCTGGGGAGTCTGGCAGGGCCCTCCCCCCAGCACCCCTGACCATGATCCTGATGCCACACAGATAAGACCGGTGCCCGGGCGCGGGCAGTGCGTACACCTGGTGCCCCATCCCCAGCAAACAGCAGGCTGTAGCCGGAAGTGGGAAGAGCGACACACCAGAAAGGCCCTCCTTTGGTGGCAAGGGGACACTTGCACATGACAGCCCCCTCTCCTAAACCCACGCGCCCCACCGGACCCCTCAACAACCCTCCGGGAGGGAGTGGAGGTAGGGAAGGAGGCGTTTGTGACTCAAATAACTTAGGCAAGAAAGACTCTGGGGTCCCCGGGCTGGTGTCCCCGGGGAAGGTGGCCCCAGCAGTCCCCAGGGCAGGGCGGGCCGCAGGCCAGGTGTTATCTGTTCAACGTCCTGCCGGGGCCCAAGCCTCCGTTGTGGCTGGAGGGAGGGAAGGCCTCGGGCCTGTGCAGGGGCGGTGGGGATGCGGGTGCGGGTGGCACGGGGTGCGGGCCTGGCCGGCCTGGTGGCTGCTGTAGGTTCAGGATGCTGTCGATGGCGCTCTGCAGGTGCTCCGTGAGCGCGTCATCCTGCGGGCTGTCGCTGGAAAAGCTGGCCTGGTCCATGTCTGGAGACTCAGACTTGCGCCGCTTTGCAGGGGGCGCGGGCGTAGCGTCCCAGCCAGGGTCGGCGGCCGGGGCACCAGGAGCTGCGGGCTCGGCTGGCGCCGCCTTGCGCAGACGCTGGTACAGCTCGTCCTCCACGGCCGCCAGCTCCCGGATGAGCCCGCTGGTGGCCTCGTCCGTGCGCATGCCCACGTTCTCGCGGTAGGTCTTGCGCAGCGGCAGACGTGGGCCGTGTGCGCCTGGCCCCGGCCCCGGCCCCGGCCCCGAGCCAGGCCCTGGCCCAGGTCCAGGGCCCGGTCCCGAGCCCGGTCCCGGCGGCTTGCGCTCGGCGGCGGGAGGCGCGCGCTCGGCTGTGCCGTTGACCTGGCCAGCGGCGGGCGGAGGCTGGTGCACGGGGTCGAGCGCTGTGTTGTGCACCACCTTGCTGAGCCCCGCCTCCTGCTTGATCTTCAGCTTCAGCCCGATGCGGCTGCGCGCCTCATACGTCTTGATGGGCGGCCGGTTGCGCGACGGCATCGGTCCATCCTCGTCTGCGTCCAAGGAGGAGGCGGCGGATGACGAGGACGACAAGGACGGGGACGACAGGGACGCGGATGCGGAGCGCGCCCAGGTCACCGATGGGGAGCCGCCCGCCCCGCCGTGCCGGATCACGAGTTTGGTGGGCGGGTGCGCGGGTGGCGGGACACCGGGGGCTGCAGGCGGCGGGGGGCCGTGGCTGTGGCCGTGGCTGGGTGGCCGGGGGCCCTCGGAAGAGGCCACTGTCGCGGGGAGGCCGAGGGAGCGCGAGGAAGACACATATTCGTCTGCAAAACCAGGGACAGAGCAAAACCATGGAGTTAGGGCCGGGAGGCCAGGCTGGGGGGCAGGGGCGCCCTCAGACCTGTGCTGCTGCCGCTGCTGCTGCTGCTGGCCTTACAGCGCTGCCTGAACGCAGGGCCGTGGCACTGAGCAACGTCGTCAGCCCTTTTTCATTCTGGATTTTATTTTGGGTTTTTTTGAGACAGTCTTGCTATGCAGTCCAGTCTGGCCTTGAACTCACTATGAAGCCCAGGCTGGCCTCAGCTTGCCAAAATCCTCCTACCACAGCCCTGAGTGCTGGGATTACAGCTGCCTGCCCCAAGCCCTGCTTGAGTCTGACCGTTGATCAGCAATCCCCAAACCCTCCTGAAGCTAACCGTGCTAACAGGTGGCCACAAGGAGCTACTCAGAGTTAGAAGTACTTAAAATAACCAAACAGAAAGTGCAGTTCCTCAGTCCAGCTGGCCCCATTTAACGCTCAGGAGTGGCAAGGACCAGAGGCTCCAGCATGGGTGGCACAACTAAGACAGTCAGCACTGTAGGAGTTCTGTGGACAGCAGTGGCTCTACGGACGGGTAAGGGAGGGTTTTCTCCTGACGGAAAGCCTGGTCTTAACAGGCAAGCAGCACCTGTGGCCTCATCTGTCTCCTGCTTTGGGTGCCCTTCTGCCCCATGGCAGAAACACCCACAGGTGCTTCCCAGAGCCCCCAGGGGCTGAGAGAAGCTTGCAGATAAGGGATCATACACTGCGCCCATAGTCTCCACCCTCCAGAGAACAGAAGAGGCACATAGAGGTCAAGGAACTCGCCAAGGTCACAAAGCCACTAAGTGACACAGCCAGGATGTGACCCAGGGGAGTTACCAACAGGGACCCAGTGGGCCTGCATCTTTGCCCTACAAAACTGCCCCATGGGCCATGGTTGCCCCTCGAACCTTTTTTTTTTGTTGTTGTTGTGGTACCGGGGATTGAACTTGCAACCTCGCGCCTGCCAGACAGGTGCTTAAGCCACTGAGCCAAACTCCCAGCCCTGGTTTTTTGAGGCAGGGTTGCACTATGTAGCTCAGGCCGGCCTTGCGCTCCGCGTTGTAGCCCAAGCCGGCCTGGAACTCACAACGCTCCTCCTACCTCAGCCTCCCGAGTACTGGGATTAAAGGTGTGCGCCACCACGCCCGGCCTGTTTCTCCTTTCAATAAGAATGACTACTTTAAAAACACATATATATGATCCATTGTGAGGTCTTGGGTTCGATCCCCAACAATAAAAATAATAATTCCCAGGTCCGGGGCTCAAGGACAAAGCGGAAGGAAGGCAGGAGTCTAGAGAGAAGCAGGAGGGATTCTTTCTCAAGGAGGTGATGGGGTTGGCTGGCATGAACATGCACACAGGCTTAGCGGGTATTTTGGCTGGACTTTTTCCTGCAGGCTGGGGTGAAGCCTGCGAGACTCTGAAGGCACACATTTGACGGCAAATCGCAGCGTTCCATAAGCTGAGGATCAGCACGAGTGGATGCGTACACCGTACATTCTTTAACCCAGGCGCCTGGCACGTGCGCCCCAGCCCCAATGCAGCGGAGGGGACCGTTGCGCATGCGCAGGAAGACGAGGCGGCCCTCAAGCATGCCAGGGAGTGGGCTCGGGCGCCGCCTAGTGGCGGGCCAGGCAAGGCCGTACAGCCCACGGCCAGCGTGTGTAAAGCAACGTCCCCGCGCCGGGCTCACCTGGCTTCTCCTTGGCCAGCTGCTTATCCAAGGCAAGGGTGGTCTTCTCCTCCTGAATGAACATCCGGTCGATCATCACCATCTCCGCTGAGGGGCTCACCCTCTGGGGGAGAAGAGAAGATCCCCAGTCAAGAGGCAAGGAGGGAGAAGGCGACAGAGGGCGCCCTTTTAAAATTTTAGACAGGTGTCACTAAGTCACATTGCTCAGGCTTGGCTTTAACATGCAATCCTCCTGCCCCATCCTCCCCAAGTGCTGGGCTGACGGCCGTGTACCACCGCGCCCAGCCGCCCACTGTCCCTCCCAACGTCCTTTCTGCAAAGGGGGGCAGGGCGGGATGTGGGTCCTACCCGGGACTCCTCCAGGAGCAGCAACCGGTACTTATTGAGCATGGCATGGGTGCGCTTCAGCAGCTGCGTGGAGACTGTCTCAAACTCCTCGTCCACTGCCAGGAAGAGAAGGGTGCAGAGCCAGGATGTTGGGGGGCTGCACACTGCCCGTGCACCCCGAGCCAGGGCAGGGGTCTCCACAAACTGGTGGCTGAGCCAGGGCCTGGGGGACACGCAGGGCAGGGAGGCCTCACCTTTGTGGTAATCACTGGGGGAGGGAAGGGCGCCCTGGTAGACATGGTAGGGCAGGAGGCGGTGCAGGGCGTCCTCGAAGGAGGGGAAGGCCGTCTTGTAGTCAGGGTGGAGGACAGAGCCCTGATGTTTGTGCAAATGCTCCAGGAAGCTGCGGGTGGGACGGGGTGAGACCACAGTCAGGTGGGGGGTGAGGGGAGAAGAAGCTGTCTCCCACCCCAGCCCCAGCTGGAGATTCCTTGGAACCGGTGTGCAGGCTACCATGACCCATTTCACCGCAGAGGAAATGCAGGCCTGGAAAGGTGAGGTGCAGCCACTTCCCCTGCCCAGAGCACAGGGTTGGGTGAGAGTCTGGGGACCTGAGGGACTCATCATTCTGTCCCCTGCCACCAGAGGGCCACCGTCTCTGGTTGCCAGGACTGCAGGCCCCCATTTGGCAGTTGCCCTCCCTTTGGCGAGACTGCCCCTTTCCTTACCCTTTCCCGGTGACCCCCAGCCTTCATGGGAAGGGACCAGGTCTGTCTTGTTGACTGCTGTGTCCCCAACATCCAGCATGGGACACACTGGCTACCTATACCTGCCACCTACCCAGGACGGAGCGTGGCCATTCCGACCCCCTGTACCCACCCATCACTAGGCACTCAAACCCAGACCCCGATAGCCCGCATGCCTGCCCGCACACCCCCAGTCCCACTCACCCAAACCCACGTGGCTCACACACGGCCACACCTGAAGGACCTGGGAGGCTGGTACTGGCACCAGATCGAATCACTGCCCTCCTGAAGCACAACAGGTTCCCACCACCCTGGGACCACTGTTACCCATCCATTCTCTCTCTCTCTGAGACAGAATCGCACTATGTAGCCCAGCTGGCCTTGAACTCTCAATCTTCCTGCCTCAGCCTCCCGAGTGCTGGGATCACAGCGTGCACCACTATACCGAGGTGCCCACTGGTCTCTGGGCAGGAGACGGAGCGTGCGCAGGTGAAAGCGCGCTGCCAGTGCAGCTGGGCCTTTGCAGAGAGGGTTCAGGGGAGGCACAGCCACTCACCAGGCCTCCTTGCTGGGCTGCAGCGCGGGCGGTTTCTTCAGGCCACTCAGCTTGCCCTCGTACTGGGGAGGAGACGTGAGGCTGAGGCAGGCTCCATCCACCCTCGAAATCTGTGGGGTCCCTCCCCACAGAACCCCTCACTCTGCCCCACACTGCTTCATCTTTTTCTTTCTCTCTGCCTCAAGTGCCCCCCTGTACCCCCATGGCTGTCCCGGGGTTCACCCCAACTCGAGTTTCATCCCACTCCTGCCTCCCTGTCCTGGACCACCCCCTAGGAGCAGTAACACCGTCACTCCTCCCGCCTGTGCCAGCCGCCAGTCTCGGGCCCTTCGTGCTCTGTCCGATCGTCTCAGTTTACTCTCTGGCCCTATCACTGGTCCCACTCCCCTTCCTGTGCCTGTGTGGCTGTCCTCAGTCGCGCTGCCCCTGTCCCCAGCCATACCCGAGGAACCTCACCTGCAATCCGGAGGACTTCACTGGCCCAGGTGCCGAGGCCTTGGCCACACTCAAGGTCGGGAGGTTGCTGGGAAAAGCTTTGCCCTCGGCAGGAAGCAGAGCAGGGAGGCCTACGTGAGGTGGGGAGGACAGGCCCGGGGTCACTGGCTCAGAGGCCCATCTCCGCAGTGAGATTCCTGCTCCACTCCAGCTCTGGACACCCCCAACCTGGGCAGCCAGCCCGGCCCCCTCCACCTCCCTGTGGTGCCAGGGCCAGTGCGCCCCAAAGCTCTGCCCAGCCTGCCCCCTCTAGCTCCACATCTCCTATACAGCGCTCCCCTACCTGCAGTGGCCATGGGTGCCGGGGCGGGGGGATGGCTGGAGCCGGTAGGGGTCCCGGATGGGGCTGGCCCACTGACCAGCACTGAAGCAGTGGGGTTGGTGAGGGGGCCCAGGCTGGTGGAGGTCTGCGGGGCTCCCGAGGCCTTGTTCTGGAGGATGATTCCGGACGGCACCTGAGGAGGGACAGGTGACTGAGGGGTGGGGGGCACAGGCCAGGTGCACCAGGGCCAGGTGAGGTGGGGGCTGGGGTGAGGGGCAGGGGGCAGCGGCCGTCCCTGCTCGGATTACCTGGTGAAATCTCTCGAGCAGAGCCTTCGGCTGGGGCAGCGCTGGGAAGGGGGTGGTCACCATCTGGAAGGTCCGAGGAGGCGGTGGGGGGGGAGCC
>RJWM01036250.1:0-18215 GCA_004363535.1 Dasyprocta punctata | reverse complement strand
ATCCCCGGTGCCGCAAAAAAAAAAAAAAAAAAAAAGCAAGGCCACAGGGGTGGGGCAATCCACGTCCTTTGGAAATCGCACTTACCACTTTGTGCTCCAGATGCTGCACATGCAGCTATATGACTGAATGTCTACCCTGCTGGTTTTTGGTCTTGCTTTGTTCTGATTCCTTTTCTACCTCCCATCTCTTTTGAAATGGGACTGTTTCCTCCATGCCATCTTTTACCTTCATATCTTAGTTATTTTTCTCATTGCTGAGACAAAATACAGGATGCCCAAAGTCAAAGGAGGAAAGGTTGATTTGGCTCACAGTTTGTAGAGGTTTCGGTTCATACTTGGCTGGCTCCAAGGCAGGATGGCAAGGCAGAAGGGCACCAGAGAGGAGAAACAGTTCATGGCAGGCAGAAGGCAGAAAGGCAGCAGGCAGCAAGCTGCAAGTGACCTTCTTTCTGTCTCTTATATCCAGGTTATACATCCTTCAGGTGGACAGTACTCACAATGAGGATGGGCCTTCTCATGATTCACACTCAGAACTATGCCAACCCCAGCACAATTGTACGACTGCCTGGCAAGCGCAAGTTTCTGAGTTCGATTTCTGGTGCCAAAAAAAAGAACTATGCCAATTCACTAAGTGAACTAATTTAGTAATCACACAACCTTAATCCTAGCATCACACACTTAAATCCAGCTACCATTGAAAAGCTCCACCTACAACCGCATGAGGCTTTGGGGAACATCTAGACATAAGACATAACACTTGAGATTATACAACTTCCTCTTAACTTTCACAGAGGTTTACAGCTAACAGTTTGCCTTGACTCTCAGAAGAGAGTTGCCTTGGAATTTGAAAAAAAATGGAACTGGTGAAACTCTGGGGAAGGAATTACTGCATTTCTGGTTGTATGTGGGATAGTTGTATCCTATTACATAAAATTATGAACCTGCTATTGTCTTTATTTGGAGATTAAGTATAGTCCAAGGAGACATTTCAGCATGTGAAGTTGACAAGGGGTGGATTGTAACCATTAATCCCAATATAACAACTTCATTGGACTAAGATCACCTTGCAGATTAGTAGAGCATGCTCCTGGGTGTATATGGGTAGGCCATGAGTACTATATATGATCCCATGCTGGTTCCTCTCTGGCACTGTCATCCTGCTCTACTTCCTGGCCACCATGAACTGAACAGCTCTGCTCCACCATGTGCTTGTGCCATGATATTTCTGCTATCAGTGGACTGAATCCCTGAACTATGCAGCTAAATTAAAACTCACTTTCTTTAAGGTGTGTCTTGGGTACTGTGTTCCAACAATGGAAAAACTGACTAAAAAGCAGATTTTTATTCACAGAAGACCTCAGATTCTGCATTTAAAAAAAAAAAAAAAAAAGGTGCCCTGCAATCCCTACTTGGTTAATGCCTCAGTTTGAATTTCAAAGGTCTATTTAGTTAAAATGTAAACATGCTCAACATTCAGAGTTCCTCATAATTCTCACTTTCCAAATTTATCTCCTTGAAAACTGCAAGAACCCCTCTTCTTAAGACAAACTATTTTACATATTCTTAATACATACACTTAGAAGCACTTTTCTCAATTTAACTAGACACTTTTAAGGCCCAGGCTGAATTTCAAATTTTCCAGGAGGTTTTCTCTATTATTATCATTGTATAAAAACCACTACCTTCATTAAGAGTTCAATATATTGATTACAGAACAATTTATGTAGCTATTTATTTTTTCTGGTTATGTCATTTTCACAAAGTTACGAGGATCTTAAGAACAAACAATATCTGGAAGCTCTCTCTCCACCAACCTGACAATACAATTTTATTCAGGTTGATAATGAAGCAGTGTACCAAAGGACATCTGACCTTTTCCTCCTTCTCTTTGATAAGTTGAGCAGTCAAAGAGAAACTCTGTAAAATTACCTATTAGGCTAGTCTAGGAATTAAAAATAGAAAGAGGCCAGAAATCCATGTAACAATCAAGAACAAGCATGTTGGAGCTGCTCTGGAAGCAATATATATACAAAATAAAAGGTGAACACGGAGATAGATCTTTTGCAAAAGGGAAGTCTGAGTCCAAGAGCTGGAAGAGGAGGAGGGAGCAGAAGGTAAGGGAACGAAGAAAGAACTAAAAGGTGCTATGTACATGTGCCAACTCCCCATGATGAACATAATCACTATGTACTGCATACATGTACTAATTTTAAAATTAAAAAATATATAAAACAAGATAATTCTCAAAAACAGTTTAGCGGCCTCCCACTGGATTAACAATAAAATGGAAATTTTTAAAGGCCATACATGATTTGTTCCCTGCCTTCACTTAATAGATCTGATAGTCTCTTTTTGTTCACTAATTATATTCATTTTCTTTTTGTTCCTCTTACGTGCTGCTATGATCTGAATATTTGTCCCCCCATCTGTCAACTCATGTTGACATTCTAACCCCAAAGTGATCATATTAAGAGGTACAGGAGCTGAGGATGTAGCTCAGTGGTCTACAATGCCTGAGGCCCTGAGTTCAAACCCAACCACCCACTCCCAAAAAAAGGTGAAGCCCCTGAAAGGGAACTGCCCTTACTAAAAAAGGCCCCAGTAAATTCCCTTACCTTTTATACCCTGTTGGAAAACAACTGGGAGGTGTCAGTGATATAGGAAATAAAACCCTAACAGACACAGTATCTGCTAGTCCCACGACACTGAAGTTCCCAACCTCTAGTACTGGGAATTAAATTTTTGTTGTTTACAAGTTCCCCAGCATAAGATATTTTGTTAGAGTAACACAAATGGACTAAGATGCATGACTATCTCATTTCATTTCAAGGCCTCTGCCCTTACTTTCCCCATTAGGAACTTTTTCTCCACAGCCTTTTGCATGGCTGGGTCCTCCTTATCCTCAGCAATCTGACTCAAATGTTAGAGAAGTTTTCTGTTTTTGTTTTTTGTCTTTTTGAGACAGGATCTCCCTATGCAGTTCAGGCTGGTCTTGAACTTGCAGTGATCCTCCTGCCTCAACCTCCGAAATGCTGGGATTACATGCGTGCACCACCACTCCCAGCCCATGTGAAAGAGTCTTATCTACTTCCTTCCTAAAGTAGCCTCTTCTCCCAGTCACTGTTGAGGCTATTTGCACTACTGCTACTTGAAACTACATCACTTATTTGCTCTCTTGTTTATTGCCGGTCCTCCCTTTACTAGGACACAAACTCCAAGACATGTAAGCTCTTGTCTGTTTACTATAATCTTCTTCTTCTTTTCTTCTTCTTTCCTTCCCTTTCCCTTTCCCCTTCCCCTTCCCCTTCTCCTCCTCCTGTTTTTCTCTCTTTCTTTTGTTGTTGGGTAGGAATGCTAGAGATCCAACTCAGGACCTCACATGTGCCAGGCAACACTACCACTGAGCTACTTCTTAGTCCAGGTCACTCTGATATCTCTACTGCCTGAAAATTGTCCAACATAAGTTGCTCAATAAAATACTTATTTTGTAGTTATTCAATAAAATATTCATAGTTAATCAATAAAACGTTTTCAAGATAATGAATTCTCATTATTCAAAAAAAGCAATTTCAGTGGCAGGGTAGGGTGGAGATAAGTCTAAAGAGGCCTAATGAATGCCTTAGAATTTTTAAAAAGGAAATAGAAAATGTACACTACTTTTAGCATAATTATAAGAGGAAGAGAGAGCAAAAGTTGGAGGAAGACCAAAGATGTACAAGGGTGACTTTGAGGAAAAAATCTGGAGACTAAAGCAGGAGGATCACAGTGAGTTGGAGGCCAGCCTGGACTACAGAATGAGTTCAAGACCAGCTCAAACTACACAGTAAGACCCTATCTCAAAAACACCAAAAATATCCCCAAAAAAGTAAAACAAAAAATCCCCGGGAGCATGAGGCAGGAGGATCCTGGCAAGTTCAAGGTCAGTCTAGGTTACCTAGTGAATTCAAGACCAATCTGAAGTACATAGCAAGAAAACCCCATCTCAAAAAAAAAAAAAAAGAAAAAAAGAAAAAGTTAATTCTTTTTAAATTAAAGACATGTTTTTTAGACTCAAATCCTGGGTCCTCTTCTTAGAAATATTCAAATACAGTACAGGTTAAACATTCCTAATATAAAAACCCAAAACTTGAAATACTCCAAAATCCAAAACTGAGTGCTGACAGATGCCATAAGTAAAAAATTTCATACCTGACTCATGTGTCTGCCATAATCAAAATGTAAGCCAGACGTGGTGGCTCACGCCTTTAATTCCAGCACTTGGGAGGCTGAGGTAGGAGGAGCATTGTGAGTTCGAGGCCGGCTTGGGCTACAACGCGAGCACAAGGCTGGCCTGAGCTACATAGTGCGACCCTGCCTCAAAAAACTAGGGCCGGGAGTTTGGCTCAGCGGCTTAAGCATCTGTCCGGCAGGCGCGAGGTTGTGAGTTCCATCTCCGGTGCCACAAAAAAAAAAAAAAAAATGTAGGTACATCAAAAATATTGTTCAAAATTACCATCAGGTGGGTGCAGGAGTAAACACCTATAATCCCAGATACTTGTTAGGCTGAAATGGGAGGGTCACAAATTTGAGCCCAGCCTGGACAACTGAGTGAGATCATCTCAAAATAAAAAACAAAAAGGGCTGAGGGTAAACCTCAGTGGTAGAATGATCCCCAGTACTGAAAACAAATTACTTTCATGCCACATGTTTAAGGTATATAGACATAAAATTTAAATGAATTTTATGTTTAAACTTGGGTTCCATCACCATATCCCATTATGTTTATGCATATTTCAACTACTCTCCAAAAGAAATTTGAAATGTGGTCTTCTGACCCTTGTGGTCTCAATTGTTTTGGATAAGGAATATGCGATCTGTACACACAAAACCTTACAAATTCAGGTGTCTGAAGAACTCCCTGAAGTTCATGGCCTCAGGTATAGAACAGCACAGAAACAACCATTCCAAGAAGCGTTAATGGAACTGATGGAGAAACAAAATGAGGTCACACGGGGAAACCCAGGTGGAGTGTGTATTGCCCTCTGAGACAAGAATGAAAAAAACAAGGTTAGGTGAAGATTTAGATGAGGGGTAGAAATTTGAGGAACTTCCTGGCTGATACAATTTTCATTTTGTGGTGAAATAAGTGGTAAGATCTACCTACAAGTAGTTCACTTCAAAAGATTTTCCTGGATGTATGTATAAGAATATTCGCCAGGTGTGGAAGCAAACACCTGTAATCCCTGCAATCAGGAGGCTGGGGCAGGAGGATAGCTTCAAGTTTGAGGCCAAGCTGGGCTACACAGTGAGTTCAAGACCTGCCTGAATTACACAGTGAGACCCTGTGTCACAAAATAAATAAATATTCATAGCAGTGTCTTTCATAATTGTCCAAAACCGTAAAAAAAAAAACCGAAAACAACAACAACAAAAAAAACTTGACCGTCCAACAGTAGATAAACTGTGGCTTACTCTAACAATGGAACATAAATATGCAAAGTACAAGCAACAAGGATAAATCTTAAGAACACAGTATTCAAGGTGCATTCTAATACTGTAAAATAAATCAGACTCACAAGCTTAAATATCACATGGTTTCTCTTATATGAGAAACTCAAAGTAATAGACAATAGCAAACAGGGAGATGGATCTCTTACAAACAGGAAGGGGACCAAGAGACAGAGGAAGCAGAGTTGGAGGGCAAAGAAGAGGATACAAAAAGAATTGAGATGTGTCATGTACACATTTTACCCACAATTAATGTATCAATGTACGAACTTCCCACAATTAATGTACCAGCTCCCCCACAATTAATGTATTCATTATGTATTGCAAACATATAAAAACACACACACACACACACACACACACACACACACGCAATGTTGAGTGAAGAAGCAAGATGCAAAAAGAATACTTAGTGAAATTCTATTTCCATAAAGTTCAAAAACAAACCAAACTATAAAGGGTATGTTCGCACTATACAAAATTGGCAAAACTATAAGAAAAAGAAAGGAAGTGGCTATCTTAGAAGTCAGGACAGTGGCTCTCTCTAGGGTAAAAGGCATGTGACCTGGGAAGGGATGAATACCAGCATCTGCTCTAACTGCCTGTGCAACGTGAGAGATTTAAAACCAGGCCGGCTTACAACAAACTACACTAAGGAGGTGCCAAAGAAGACAGAAAAGAACTCAGTCAATCTCTACACCCGATTATACTCTGGGCTACAAGCAGTTATTTTTTTTTTCTTCAGAAAGCAGATAAAAAGAAAGCAACCCATTAAGTAATGCCTAAGCTTAGATTTGAAATATATATTTGATTAATATAATAAGCTTCCCAGCTGTTTCCCAATAGTTAAGACTGAAGGACTTAGTTCACTGATCAGTTAAGATATATAAAGATTAAAATATATAAACAAGATGAAAATATATAAACAAGAACCACTTTTGTCCTGGATACAGAAAAGTGACACTATGCAGGGAATTCAAAATAGCAAACATCCTGTGACATAAAGGCCTCAAATGGAAAAGGAAAACGCTGATACAATCACCTATGCAATGTTTTCCTGAAACCAGAATCCTTGATTTTATTTGAAAATTTAAAAAAGGACACACGTAGCGTTTAGGTATAAGTCTATGATCACCTGTGTTTGAGACTTTAATAGTTTTTTCAAACAGAAGTCAGCTTACCCTGCCTTCCCTGTGTACAATTTCTACTGAAATTACATGGTATTTTATGCAAATGCCCTTCGACTCCCAAAGTCTACAAAGACGACTCAGAAGGGGAAGACTAGGAGTCAGAAGGAGGCAAGGTGAACTCCCAAATCTCTGACTTCCAAGTTCCTCGGCTCCACTCCAGGGCGTTTCTAAGCAGACCAGTCCCCCAACAACCAAGCGGCTGGTTGTGGCAAGAAGCAAAGTGGTCACCATAGGAACTGGGCTCACCCTGAACTCCCAAGAAACGACACCGAGGCCCAGGCTGGCTCCCGAAGGGCTTCCCGGGCCGCCACCTCCCCTCGCAGCGGCCCCGGCCGCGGAGAACCACCCCGGGCCGCCCGCAGTCCCCGCGCACCTCCGAAGCGTCTACCTGGACCTCCGGGGCCCTCCCCGGGCTTCCGGGCCCGTCGTCCTCCCCGGTGCTCATCCCTGCAACTGCAGGGCCCGGGCCACCGCGGTCCATCCAGGTCCCGCCGGGTCTCCATCCTCCGCCCCTTGCCCCGCCCCGACCACCCCCAAATCCGCCTGGCCCCGCCCCTGCGGAGGCGGAGGAAGGCGGGACCCCGCAGGAGGGAGGCGGGGGCGGTTGGCGCCGGCCTGCGCGCCGTCGGGCCCGCCCTCACGCTCCCTCCGTACCTGAGGGGGCTCTTCTGCCACCTCCCCGGCGCCTTCGCTCCACTTCCGTCCGGCGCGCCCCCAGGCCCCGTGCGCACGCGTACCTGGCCTGACCCGCCCTCGCTCGGGGACTACAAGCCGTGCGCGCGCACCCACACACGTAGCGACGCGTACGTCCACCTGTCCACTTCGCAGGGCGCCTAGGAGAGGCCTCTTCGTGGCCCATCCGCGCCGCGCAGGCGCACGCCCACGCAGCGCCTAGACGCCCGACCCGAGCGTCCCGTCTCCTAGTAACCAGTACGCAGCCCCTTTTTCGCGACTTCCTGCGGGCCGCCGCACCTGGATAGACTGCGCATGCGCACAGCTGTCTTTTCCACCAAGGCTCACCCTCACCCCCATCCCCGCGCCCTCGCCACACAGGTGCTGTTTCAGAGCCGTGGCTCTGTGCTTTTTCCGAGGGATCCTAAGTCATTCTGGACCCACATTTATTAGAACGACTACTTTTGCGTACAGCTGCTGCTACAGCCAGGAACCCGTTTTGAGGGCCGCTCCCTAGTCGGGTCCTCCAGCTCGACTCCTTGAGTGACCGGCATGTCCCGGTGAGCGCCTGCAGCCTCCTGTCCGGGGACCTCGTGGACCCAAGGCCTCGGTCAGCCTTGCACAGTCGAGCCAGGCTGGAGGCGGGAGGTGACAGTAAAAGCTCAGATTCCACGAGCGAGTCCCATTCCAAGTCTTCTTTCCAGAAAAACTGACGATGGTTAACAAAGAAAAGGCATACCGCCTCACACGATATTTAATAAGGTATCAATTTTTTTTTTCCTGTTTAATACCATTTAAACTTGTCTTTGCTCACTTAGGAGGCTTCAACCTGGGAACTTTCGTTTAATTTAACCAGTGCAGGAAAAACACACACAAAAAAAAAAAAGAAGAAGAAAGAAAGAAAGAGCAGCTATGTTACTCTAAAGTGGAGAAGTGAGCTTTTCAGTGAAAAAGAATAAGCACTGCGTTATTCTGCCAATATTTTGGAGCCTAGTTTGAATACTTAACATGTCCCACCCTTCTTAATCCAAGAGCTTCTGTGTGTGACCTCCCTAGATTCATGAGCACGTATGGTTCTGAACTACAGTGGTGACGTTGTCGTCCTGTCTTTTCCTGTAGATGACAGTAGATAGGGTTTTACAGCGCCCCTCCAATGATCTTGATGTGGTATAAACCTTTGCAATTCAAAAGTAAGCTCACGTTTGATGAAGCTAACAATTCTTGTTTTTCCAGTGAGTGTTCACTTTTTTCACAAAGTGATACTGGCAGAGATAAATAACTTTTATTTTTGTATACCACTTTCTAAATGTAACTAGATACAGTACAAGAAAATGAAATTGTCGCCGGAGATATAGCTCAGCAGCATAAGCGTCTTTCTGGCAAGGGCTAAGTCCTGAGTTCGATTCCCAGTACCAAAAAAAAAAAACAGAAATTGTCTCTTGTTTAAAAGTGGGGAGAAGAGCTAGGGAGCAGCGCATTTGATTTGAAATACAATTGATAAAATAAGTAGCAAAAAAAAAAAGCATGGGCTCTCAAAAGACCTTTCTGAAAGGTTAAGGAGAATAATGTACAACCTGGTATCCTTGTCAGACACTAAGATTATTTTTGAAGAGTCTCATCTAGCATGATTGAAAACAAAAAGAATGTACTAACTTTAAAACTGGGAGGAAGGGTTGAAAGGAGGGTAGGGGAATGGGGAAAAAAAACAAGTTATGTCATGTACAGATGCAAATTCTATGATTAATGTGATCGTTATGTATATGTAAAATATACCAATAAAATCTAATGTAAAAAAATAAATAAAAAATAAAACTGGGGTGGGCTGGGCTGTGATCCAGTAGTAGAGCAAGGTGCCAAGCTGCAGGATGCCTGGGATTCACTGCCCAGCACCAAAACCAAAACAAACAAAACTGTCTCAGTTGAAGTAGAAACCTTAAGAGGGGAGAGGAGGATTACTAATACAGGAAATGGAAAAGAATAAAAACAGTTCAAGCATTTTCCTGTGCTACCTAGATGTTACTGAAGATTCTTTGAAAAGAATGTAGGGGAAAGATCTTTCTAAGGCCAAACAAGTGCATAAGAATTTTCCTTTCTTTTCCTATCAAGGACTGATGATTTACAACCCTAACCAAAGAAAATGCAAACGTCCTTCCCTCTCTGTAAACCCAAGCAGTGGTGAGTGTTCCACTCTAACCCAATTAAGCCTTGTGTAAAAACCTGCCTCTCTTGTAACATGCATTGTAAGTGTAGTTCTAAGGTCTAGGTTTTCTAGTCCTTTAGCATCTCCATCATTTCACAGGCTTCAAGTACAAAAATCTGTTTTGCCTTTTATTTTCTGTGCCCATCTCGGTTTCCTCAAAAAAACAGAATCAGAGACTTCAGATACACATCTGTTGATCTACATGGTATTGTCCTGTAGCTCACTGAGGCCCTGTGCATTTTTTGATTGGATGGTTCCCATTGCTGTATGTATATATATCTACCTATCTATGTGAGTATATCTATGTATAGACAAATCTGTATAAATATATCTATATGTTTAAATGTTATTTATACATGATATGAATATGTTTACATATTTATATTTCTCTGTATGATGTGTATCTATACATAGATTTTTGCAGTGCTGCAGATGGGATCCAGGCTTCACACATGCTAAGGAAGTCCCCTACAACCACACTACCTCCCTAACCTTTCAGTGTGATATCTTTCCATTGGCAGTGTTAGTCCCACCCGTAGTTTTCATGTCAGACGTTAATTTTCCTCTATGAAAATTTGATGTTTTAAAAGAAATCCTCCATTTCATACTATATCATGCTCATGATTTACTCCACTTTCTCCAGACATGAAATATATATATATAATATGTTTTAAAGTACTCATATATTAATTCCACCAGCTGTATAATTTGTGGATTTGCTTCTACTTTTATTCCTCCTACTTATAAATTACAGTTTTCTGTGTGTGTGTGTGTGTGTATGTGTTTTCATGCAGCTAAGTTTGGATTGACAGCTAAGCCTTGTAGGTTTCACACACTTGGATACAGGAAAGAGAGATGGGGAGAGGGAGAGAGACAGGGAGAGACAGAGGGAAAGAGAGTTAGAGTTTAAATATGTTTGGCTTTCTTCTAAGATTTGGTTAAGGTACTTGGAAGCAATTTGACACTTTAGATCTGTACTATCCAAAATGTGACTATTTAAATTTATGTTAATAAAATCAAATTTCACTTCATTTGTACTATCCACATTTCACATTCCAAAAGCTACATATGGTTAATGGCTACCATATAGAATGATGTAGATATAGATTTCTGTGTATATTTCTATCCCTACAGTAAGTTCTACTGTATTAGACAATGGTATTTAGTGACCAGGTTTTACCATTGTAGTTTTGGTACTAGAAGTTGAACCCAGTGCCTTTGTACTGAGCTATATACATCCCCAGCTTTTTTTGGTTTTGGTTTTGTTTTGTTTTGTTTTTAGACAGGTTTTAAGTTGCTAAATTGCCCAACTTGGGCCCAAACTTACAACCCTCCTGCCTTAGTCTCCCAGAGTGCTGGAATTATAGGCATTCACTATCATAACCAGCTAGCAACTAACTTTTAAGATTTCCTAAGTCCAATGCAATCTTTCATCTATGGCATTTTGGCTTTATAATTCAGCTAATACCTCATTGTAGAATCTACACAATGCCCCAAATATCAGGATGTCTTTCCACCTGGCTGGTGGGAACATAAACTATTGACCCTATGTGAGCTCTGGCAATTATCCTGCCTTCTCCTTTTTGGTGGTTCTCTTTCAGGCCCCAGAAGTTTTCTTCCTAACATACCCTTATCACTAAGCTGAAGAGTTGAGGGGACTCCTCTGAAGATCTCTAGAGTGCTTTCTCACTCTGTGCCTCTCTCGTCTCCACAGATTCTACCCATTTGGTCTCCCCAAACTATCTTCTCAATTCATTAAAGTGACCAGATTTTATTGGACCTCCTTCTTGTATGGAAGCTTGAAAAATTCCAGGCAATGAATCCTTCCACAAGGCTCCCTTTTTTAAAATTCCCTTCCTCAGAGGGGTCACTCTCCTATACTGCCTGTTGTCGCAAGTCTAAAAACCATTGCTTCATGTGTTGTTGACAATTTTTATAAATAGTTAAAGCATGAGGGTCAGTCTGGTTCTGTTACCCCACTATGGCAGGAAGCAGAAATCTCCCAGTTCTTCATAGTTTGAGGCTCTGTATCACTAATTATCCCCAATGGGAGTGGTTTGCAATTCAAAAATTGTTTCAGGCTGAGAGAGCTGTAAATGCAAAGACCCTAAAGCAGATGAGAGTTCAGCATAGCATATACTTGAAGAATGTCAGTGAGCTCATAGGGCTGCCAGAGGGAGACAGAGAGAGAGATAGAGAGGTTGAACAGGGTGTTAGCTGCTGTATGAGTTTCCTGTTGCCACTGTAACAATTTGCCACAGACAACACAAATTTTTATATATAATTCCAGAGGTTAGACATCCAAAATGGATCTCACTGTGCTCTAGTCCAGTAAAGATGTCAACAGAGCTGGTGATCTTTTGGAAGCTCTGGGGAAAAATCTATTTTCTTGCCTTTCTAACTTCTACAGGCTGCCTACATTTCTTGGTTTGTGGTCCCCATCAATCTTTAAAGCCAACAGTAGTCAGCAAATTTTTCTCACATGCATCACTCTAACACTAATATTCCTGTCTTCCTCTTTCACTTAAGAATACCTCTGATTCAGTGGGTACTGTTCAGTTAGTCTAGAATAATTTTCTCACCTCAAGGCTAGCTGAGCTTTGGCAGCCATTATTTTGCCTAACACAGCTGGGGACCAGATTTACTGTGAGATGGGAAGCAACTAACATGGCTTAAGGACTGATATGATCTGCCTTACTATTTAAAGGCCACCTATCAGATCCTGTTTGAAGGCTATACATTGGAGAAAGATGGTGTGACAGAATGCCTGAGTGAAACAATTTAAAAGAAGGGAAGATTTATTTTGGCTGATGTCATTAGAGGTTTTGGTCCAATGGTAGCTCAACCCCATTGCTTTAATCCTGAGATGAGGCTAAACATCATGGCAGAGTGTAGGGTGGATCAAAGCTGCCGACCTCATGGTGGCCAGGAAGCAGTGAGACAGAGTCAGAGAAGGGGACACAGACCCAGAGTATTCCTGCATGATCCACTCCCTTCAGGTAGCTCCTTACTCCTAAATTTTCATCATTTCCCAATAATGCCATAAATCCCAATAATGCCATTGAATCCATTGATAAAATTAGAGCTCCTATGATGCAGTCACCTTCCAAAGCCCCACTTCTGAGCACTGCACATTAGAGACCAAGCCTTTAACACATGAGTCTTTGCCCCCGCTCCAAACCATAACAGATCCAAAACCATAACAATTACAAGGCTGGAAGTAGAAACAAGGTTCATTAACAGACTGGACGTGATATATACAAGCAGAGTTAAGAATGATGCCACCAGTGGGGTTTCATGTCATCCCATATTCTCCCTGGAACTCAATATTGTCTACTCTTCTAAAGTCTACCACCCTGATGGTAGTAAACTTGGATTTCTGATGCCAATTAGGCTTAAATATATCTTTTTGCATTCGTAACCCATTTGGGGTTCCATAGTCTTTGAATTATGCCTTCATATCCTTTGTTCATCTTCTCTTGGGTTTTTTTCCTTGTTAATTTCTAGGACTTCTTTTTAATTGTAGTTATTAAATCCTCTATCATCATTAGAGAGAAAATGCCTTCTTCTAATTTTGTGTCTATCCTTCCATGTATACTTTTTCACTGACTAGAAATGTGTAATTATAAGTAATCAAATCTATTTTCCCCTTATTAATCTCTTAAGATCTTGTTCAAGAAGACCCATTATGATGAATACATTGTCCTGCATTTTCTTCTATTGCATTTATAGTTCTAACATTCACATTTGGGCCTTTTCTGCCTTTGGAGTCCACTTCATATGTAAGATGAGGATTCTGCTTTATAAGATCCTTATACCATGAGAAATCTGTTATAGGATCCCTGCATGATGCCATCATGGGTTCACATAGTAAGCCAATGCTCACAAAACTAACATGCTAAACTTAGTGTGTTTATCTCCTTTACCTTACAGTGCTTGAACATAACTGGGTCGAAGTTGAAGTTCTATTGTGTTCTTTGTGGTCATTTATTTGTTCCTGCACCCGAATGAGATTGCTTTCTTTCTTTGTGCCATGTCTTAATACCTGGTAAGGCAAACCTCTTTGTTCTTTTTGGCCAAATTGATTCAGCTCCTTATAAACTTTTATTCTTCCACATACATTCAAGATTTCTTCTTGAATGGCAACTCAAATGCCAGGTCAAAGGAGCCCCAAAAGACTTGTTTGTCTTTTATGTCCTCAAGACTCTGGGGAAGGGGAAAGGTAAGGAGAGACTCACAAGGATAAATCTACCTTCCTTTTTTTTTTTTAACTGAGTTGTCTCATTTAGTTCACATCCATTTAGTTGGTATTCCATGTGATTTGTACTATTACAAATTCTTCAAGCAAGCCAGTTGACTACAAAGCAAAATTACACAAAGGGATCTTAAATTTTATTACACAATTTTTTTGGTGGTGTTTGGGTTCATTCCACAGCCTTGTGCCTGCCAGGCAACCAACCTACCACTGAGCTACAGCACTAGCCCTGTGTGATAAAATTTACTGTAAAGACCTACTTTAACAAAGTAGATGACAAGGATTCTAGACTTACATAAGAGATCCTACTGTGTGATCACACTGCCTAAGTATAGAAACACTCACTTGCTGATAAAAATAATATCTACAAATGTCACATGCATGGTGCTTTATTATTTAAAGAATGGTTCTAAAAAATCACACTAAGGCTGAAAAAGAAAGTTTGAAGTGAACAATTTTTGAGGATGAATTGTAACACATGTCATGCTTGTTGACAGTAAGAAATCCTGATCTTGGAACATATGAGGTACCAGTTGGCAGTAGCACCCAGATTTCCCAAAGGGCCGGGGATCATTTTTCTCCTGTCTGCACAGACTTCTCATTAGCTGCCTTCTGCTTTTGTTGTATGATCTCAGAGTCCGTCTGCTTTCTCTGAGAAGTGGTTGAGCTATACTGTTTTCTTTTTCCCTTTCTTATTTCCTGGGTTTTCTTCATATTCTTCTGGCGGGCATGTTCTCCTTGATTGCCACGGGTCATGCCGACCAGCCCGCAACTCAGACTAGCACCAGTTCCCTGGCTCCCTCGCATGCTTGGCAGCCACCACCACCCATCAACCTGGAAGGCTGAGCTGGTGCCAGCTCCTACCTTCTTATTTTTGGACCTTCTGCAATCAAGAGTGAAGGACTTACTGTGCATATTGGTAATTATTTTACATTTGTTGATTTCAACTGCAGTAGGTGGTTTTATAGGGTTTTGTCAATATTTTCCAATTTTGTACTTTGAAATATTTTAAATCTATAAAATTGTAACAAGGATAATAACCTTAACATTTTTAGCTTTTATCGCCTAGATTCAACAGTTAATATTCTGCATATTTTACTCTCTGTATTTATCTGTCAAGCTATGCATTGCTAAACAATTTGAGCACAAGTTGCAGATATAATCCTTCAACTCTATTTCAACAACTCTAAGAACAAGGACATTCTTTCATATAACCACAATACAATTATCACATCCATGGTATTTACTGTTGACCCAATATTATTTGACAAACCATCCATATCCAGATTTTTCAATTGTCCAAATAATAGGCTGTGCAGTATACTTCCCCATGTCGATTCAGGAACATTCATTGCATTTGGAAATCATGTATCTTTGGCTTCCTTTAGTTTGAAGCAATTCCTAGACCTATCTTGTTTTGTAGAAGGTCTCTCAGTTTGGTTGTCTGTCAATCTTACTGTTATCTCAATTATTAAATTCAAATTATGCTTTTTTTTTTCCTTGGTGCTGGGGATTGAGCTTGGCTTAACGATGCCAGGCAAGTGCCCTACCACTCGGCTACACCGTCAACCTCAAGTTACGTATTTTTGATGGGAGTTTTTCCTTCTTAAAGATGAAAAACCAAAGAATAGAACAAACTCAATTTTATTAACTTGAAAATAGTATTAGATATTTCTTTGCTGAGGAAAAACTGTTCATCTTCAAATTCCAAATATAACAGGTATAGTTACATTTCAGAGTTTCACCAGAGATCTTTTAAAAGTGTTGTTAAATTGTTTTTGATTCTCAGAAAACCAAATCTGTACTATTTAAGTTAACATCTTGAGTTCCCACTCTGTATATGAAGGATACTACAGTAGGCCAAGAACTGTGTTACAGATTAAAAACTGATATTCAATCAGGATATAAACAGAATTTCAAGGGATTTTTTTAGAAATTTGTAAGACATCCTCAAAACACAAACTAGAAATTCAGTTTGATCCAGCTGTTCCCCTTCTAGGTATCTTCCTGAGAGTTAAAGATATTACATTACAGTGATCCATGCATGCCTATGTTTATAGCAGTACAATTCATAATAGCTAAGACTTGGAAGTGACCTATATGTCCAACAACAGATGAATGGAAAAAGAAGATATGCAATTAATGCACAACGGAGAACTACTGTGCTACAAAGAAAGATAAACGTCAGTCATGTGTAGGAAAAAGGAAGCACATTGATGCCATAATGTTAAGTGAAATCAGACACATAACCTACCTGATGGCAGGCACATGCCCATAATCCCAGCACTTTAGAGGCTGAGGCAGGATGATTATATGAGAAATGAAAGTATAAATAAAGAGCAAAATAAAAATAGATAATAGGATGTGGGCAGATAGATCTTTCTCTCTCTCTCTCTCTCTTTGTTTTTTTTTGTTTGTTTGTTTGTTTTGTTTTGTTTTTTGGTACCAGGGATTGAACTCATGACCTTGCACTTGCTAGGCAAGCAATTACTCTGCTGGACTAAATCCCCAGCCAGATCTTTCTCAAAGGAGAAAATGATCAAGAGATGGAGGGAGAAGAGGGGGAAAGGAGGGATGGGGGGTGAAAAAAGGAATTGAAACATGTTGTATACACGTACCAACTCCCTACAAGGAATGTAAATATTATGTACCACAGACATGTAGTAAAATATTTTTAAAGAAATTTGCCGTATAAGGATTAGGGTTTGTTGGCTATGAAATTGCAACTCATCAAAAGAAAACACAGTAGCTGAATATCAAAGAATTACATATTCTAGAAGCTGGGGTGGTGCTTCCGTTGCCAGCTCAGGAGTCGACTCCAGATGTCAGGGGCTGCATTGGTAGATCTCTGTCCTCCAATACTGAGTGGGTCTTCTCAAGTCTTTGTTGAACCAGGAAGGTAGTCTTTTTTGCATCCTCATCAACTCACTTCAAAAATTGCTACCCATCTTTCAAAACCCAACTGTGACACCTGACATAACCCTCAACCCTCTTTGGAAACATCTCCAAAATCTCACTCCGGGTTGCATGTTCACTTTTCTCAACTGATTAGGATCCTTAACAACATGTTCCATGTCTTTATTGGACTTTTTTTTGTACCTGGAATTGAACTCAGGACCTTACGCTAATCAGGCAGGTACTGTGCCAATAAGCTATGTCCCCACCCCACCCCCACTTTTTTTTTTTTTTTTAGAACATGTACATAGCAGAGTACTTGGCCTTTGGTAATTATTTAAACCTTGTTTTGTTTTGTTTTTTTTTGTTTTGTTTGTACCCAGGGTTGAACTCACAACCTCATGCTTGCCAGGCAGGCATTTGTGCCGCTGAGCTAAACCCTGGCCCCTAATAATTAATTTAAAATTATTGCTAGTAAGAGTAACAGAGAAAACTAAGAGAAATTCTGTTATTTGCTGAAAGGTGATAAATAGTAAATTTTTAATGGTACCAGGGATTGAAGTCACAACCTTGCGCCTGCCCAGCAGGTGCTTACGCCACTGAGCTAAATCCCCAGCTCTGACAAGTTCCTTTTTAAAAAGACTATCAAGGGAATTGATATACTCTGCAAACCTTCCCACAAGGAAAAGGTAAGCAGTGAATGATAAAGGGCCATTTTACTTTATATTTTTAGCGTCTCCATGACATTTCAAGCAAACATTGCATACAATTGTTGAAATTCCTATTGTATTCACTCGTTACCTCTATTTTTGTTCTTCAGTAATCAAATTGAAGAAACATTTCTACTACTTGAAAAGGTATCTGAAAACTACTCAATGGGATTTCCGCTTAGTAAATCTGCTACTCGGGTATCTGCCATCCGAATGGATTCACAAGTAGACGATCACTTAATGCAAGGGACCGAGAAAAGCAATTTGAAGCCGGTCACTCAGTTATTTCAAAACACCAAGAAAATAAAATTAGAAGATACAAATAAAGAAAGCTTTACAAAACTTGAAGAGACTGGCACAAGATCTCTTTCAGAGAAAGCTGTGGGTTCAGTGGAATATGTTAAAGAAAGTGATGGAACAGAAATGACAGATATGGAATGAAGTGACTTGTACATGTTACCGAAGAAACCAAAAATTCTTTCAATTGGAAGGTATTTTTGAGACCTGAATAGCGTTAGGAACATCTAACAAAAGCAAGGAAGACATGTTTTATTTTTCACTATTTATGAATCATTTTAAACTACATTTTTTGATGGTACATGTTGATAATGCAGTCAGGCTAGGGAGAAAAGACCTTTCAAAATTCATAGCTGATTACTCTGGGATTATATTCCAACCTTGATAAAAAGCAGAGTTTTTAGTGACAGTATTTGAATGACACCAAAACATTTTACTGTAATTGTAAAGAATTTCTTTAATGCGTGGTTAAAAAATGAAGTGTCCTAGCAATTTGTCATCAGCATTGC
>RJWM01036249.1:0-18307 GCA_004363535.1 Dasyprocta punctata | reverse complement strand
AAGATTGCTATAATAGGATGATTTTAATTGCAAACAGCAAAACCCCAACCCATAGTTAAGGAAAAATAAGGGATCTGATTGGCTTAGAAGTAAAAAGGCCAGGGATAGGAATGGCTTTGAGAAAGGCTAGAACCTGATGCTCCAATATTGCAGCATCCCTCACTTTTTCCCTCTACTTTCCTCTGTGCAGTCTCCTTTTTAGTAAGGCTCCCTCTGTGTGATGGCTCAGAGCAGCTTCAGACTGATCTCCACCACTTTTGCCCACCCAGTGAAGGAGGACATTTTTGCCCAAGTAGTTTAAACAAAAGCTCAGGTCCAAAGAACTTGAGTTTGATTTGCCAGGCCTGTTTCATGTGCCTAACTCTAAACTGTTTGGGAGCAACAGAGGTCAGTCCTATCTGAATCGCAAGGACTAAGTGTTACTAACAGAAGAAAGGAGAACAGGTGTAGAACAAGCAAAATAGCAGTTGTCTACTCCCCAGTGGGTGAAGAGTGAAGGACACAAAAGATATAAACTACCTGGCACTGGATTCTTCTCCTTTCCTCTCTCACCATATTTGGTCATCCGAAAAGTCCTTTGGATTCTCTCTTAGCATTGTTGCATGAAATTCCCCCTCCACTCGCTCATACTGCCTTACTATGGTTTCTCACACCTCCACCATGTTCGTACATTTGCTAATATCCTTGTGGCTAAAGCCAGCTGCAGGTGGGAGGCAGAGGTAGCTAGTGAGGCTGGAGCAGAGCTGTGTGGTAGCCATACTACTGGGACCCATGGTTTCCAGTGCAGCCTTGGAGACTAGAACAACTGTAATTTCAGGGTGGCCAGATGGCCACACTACAGCTTCTCAGCCTCTACATCCAGGAAGCTTCCCAATTCAACTTCCACACAGGACAAGGAGAAGCAATGGCTTTCTATGCTTTCACCTACAATGGAAAGTTCTTGACTAAGGTTGCGATTAGGTGTGCAAGGGTATTCATAGTGAAGCCACATGGAGTTTGATTTTGTGAAATTCACTTTTTAATTTTAAGTCATATTTATTTTAACTTGTTTGCTTTTTAATTCTTTTTTTTTTTTTTTTTTTTTTTTGCGGCACCGGGGATCGAACTCACAGCCTCACTCCTGCCAGACAGGTGCTTAAGCTGCTGAGCCAAACTCTCGGCCCTGGTTTTTTTTGAGGCAGGGTCACATTATGTATCTCAGGCCAGCCTTGCACTCACGTTGTGGCCCAAGCCGGCCTCGAACTCACAACGCTCCGCCTACCTCAGCCTCCCGAGTGCTGGGATTAAAGGCGTGCGCCACCATGCCTGGCTGCTTTTTAATTCTTATCATGGAACATTTCAAACATCTACACATGCAGATGGGATAGGTAAGTGGGTTTCATGGACCCATGACCCAGTGTCAGCATTCATCAGTTGCATGGCTAGTTTTATTTTGCCCTCAATTCTCACTATTCTTTTCCCTTCCAATTATCTGGAAACAAATCCCATGTGTTGTGCCTTTTTATCCATAATTATTTTAGTGTATGTCTCTAAAAGATAACAACTCTTAAACTACTTGATCATAATGCCATTATCATACCTAAGTATTTAGCAGTATTTCCAGTAAAAGCAAGTATTCAGTTTACAAATTTCCCTAATTACCTTTTATATTTTTGTTTGCTTTATTTTATTTTTATAGTTCATTTGTTTGAATTAGGATTCAGTAAGTGCCACATAATATAATTAGTTGATATGCCTCTTGAGTCTCCTTTAGACTCTAATAGTATCCCCTTAGTATGTGTTTTTGGTTCTACAATTTGTTTGTTGCAGAAACTCAGTTGTTTGTGCTGCAGGGCTTCTCCTGTGTTTTACTATTGACATTCCTGCAAGGTATTTTACCATGTCCCTCTGTCTCTGCATTTTCTGGAACTTTATATCTAGATCCAACTTCCAGATCAGGTTCAGAATTGCTTTCTTGCAGGACTACCCATCAGTGATGCTGTGGAGGTGGCAAGGGCACCACCTGGTCTATCTCCACATTGTGATGGTAACAGCCATAAGGATCACCACCTCAATGCACTAATTCAGTAGGCATCAGTAAGTTTTTCTAACTATAAAAATAGTATATTCTGGCCCTAAAATAACTCAAATCATCTGACATAACATAAAAGGAAAAGGAAAGGTCAAGGGTTATGCTTTTTTTTTTTTTTGGTTCAGTACACTCTTTATAGGTAACCACTTTTCCAAATTTTGTGTTTGCAGTAAGTTTTAAAAAATTGATATAATTACTTCTGGAGGGTAAGTGAAGTTGTATTGCAGATATGTGGTGGTATAAACACACAAACTCACCTATTTATGTGTAGAACAATTCTATTTTATGTGCAAAACTTATAAAAAGTATAATTATATAAATACATTAAATATACTATTTTGCTTGAATGAACTCAATGGAAAACAGTAGCAATACAAGACAGCTACCTAAGGAAACCTTGAGAAGTACATGATTAATTTCCAAATTGTTATAGTTTGAGTTTGGATGACCACCCAAGGCTCATGCAGTCATAGAAGCAGTTGAGTCTAGCGTTTGTGATTGGTTCGTTGTCTAGTGCTAGAATTGGCTGTGTGAGTGCTGCCCAGGGTGGAGAGCTGGCATGCAATATAGAGGAGGGAAGGAGGTGTGCCTTTCCCTTTTGCCCTTTGGCTCTTGTAGTTTGTGGCCACCATGAATAGCTGCCCATTAGCCACACCACTCTGCATTGGAGCCAGCTGAGTATGGACCAAAACCTCCAAAAACTGTAAGGTAAACAAACCTTTTTTTCCCTCATTTTGAGTGCCAGGTATTTTTTCTTTGCAATGAGAGAAAAATAACTAGGACACAAATGAATGACTATTTTTATTTAATCTATTGATTTATTTATTTTCTAAATTCACTTTATTTCAAGGATAAAAAGAAAAAAGAAAAAAACTACAACAAAATTTCAAAACATATCAATCAGGGGACAACACTGGTATGTGCATTGTGCATTGTCATCCCCAAATCTGAATGACTATTTTTAGAAAAGTTTCTTTTCGTTTGGAGTAACAAACCCCACTGGCTAAAGCCCAAAAGACAGCTGTGATAGAAGACTACGTAAATAGCTCTTTTAATACTCAGATAGGAAGTGTCACTTGGCATGATGTTATGGTTTTTGTCTGGATGTTCCCCCAAAGCTTCATGTGTTCATGGGAGGCAGGTGTGTTGGAGCTGGCTGAATCTAGAGTTTGTGATTGGTTCATTGTCTAATGCTGGGGTTGGGGATATGAGTTTTATACCTGCCCTGTGGTGGGTAACCTGTATGAAGTATAAGGGAGAAAAGAAGCTCTCTCTTCCCTTTTGTTCTTGTTGCCTTTGTTGTCTTCTGCTGCCATGAACTATGAGCCCTCTGCCATGACACCCTGCCTTGGAGCCAGCTGATTATGAACTGAAACCTCCATAAACTGTGAGCTAAATAAACTTTTCCCTCTTTAATTTTGGGTGTTGGATTTTGTCCCAGCAAGAAGAGAAAATTAACCAAGACACGTGACAAAATCTTTTCATGTCCAGAATTTAAAAAGCCGTCAGAAACACTGGCAGCTGCCTTCCCAGGATTCCCTCTGCCCACTTATGCCATTTTTCCCTCTGCAAAACTTTTCTATACCTTTTCTCACACAGGGCACAAAATGCTCCTCTTCTTCTCTCTGCTCCCATCCTCAGGCTCTGGATCCAACAGAGACTGATCAGCACCTCTGGGTCCCAGTTCCAATTTCCCAGGCGAGATTATCTAACTCACTCTCTTGAGTCAGGTGTTCATCTATCCTTGTCCAATCAGGAGTGGCTGATGGGCTAGGCTGGAAAGTAGCAGCAGCTTCCTTTCCCTTCTCACTGCATATATGAAGGCCTTGTCTCAGATAAGAAAGCAAGGTTATGAGATGGACTGAATCCCCCAAAAGATATAATATTCGGAGTTTTTAGTTGCAAACAGAACCTCCTATAATTTATGTGGAAAATAAAGTTATTTCAAAATATTTTAATTTCCACAAATCTCTAGAGTTGATCTTGAAGGCAGCACTTCAGGGAGTAATACACAATTTACTCAGTGGTAGTACTTAGTGTCCACAGCCAGTTTAGTGCTCATGACACTGGACATCAGCAACCAAAAGTTCTGCCATGTGCCTTCCCCAAGCCAATTCTTCTGTGGACACACAATCCACTTTCCTGGCATGGTTTTCTCACCAAATCTCTTTCCTGGGGTATATCGGATTGAAGACATCTTGGATTCCTGCCTAGAACGTGGTTGCAAGTGGGTCGTGGAAGGGAATTCTTCCTCCTGTTAATAACTTGGAAAAATGGAATCCTTAATGAAGGGAATTTCCTGAACATGGGGGAATTCTTCACAAGATTATGAGGAGCCATAAACATTACAACATGTACTACACAGGTCAAATACAGTGGTCAGACTGAGAATTAAGGGGAGGATGTTGGTGATAGACTGACTAATGTGTACAAAATTACAGTTGAAAGAATAAGCGCGAGTGTTCTGTTTGATTTACACCTGTCGAAGAACAGTAGCATCCTGGTTAACAGAGAGTTACACTTAACAATAATTCACTATATATTTCAAAACAACTGACAGAGAGGATTTTGAATGTTCGTAGCAGTAAGGAATAGTAAAAAGTTGAGGTGATGGACACGCTGACTACCTGATTTGGTCATTGCACATTATTGTCATATGTAGAAATGTCACAGTACACCATAAATATGTATCATCAGTATATATCAGTTTTAAAAAGAGACTGAGAATCAAGTGTTAGGATTTCAAAAAGGATCTCCAATGAGGTGTGCAGCATTGGGGGAGGAGAGCCACCTGGCTCAGATCTCATGCCCTGAAGGGCTTTTCAGTTTTTGACATTGTCCCCAGAGGAAGTTACTCAAAGAGGATGCAGAGAGACAGTTTTGGACAGACTGAAGTTCATTCTTCCCCTTTAAACTTGTGTGCTGTGAACAGGCCAAGGGTACTTCACAAACTCATACGTGTTATAGACTCCGTAATTATTCTGGAACTTAGCACTACTTAACTATATTACATTATATTTTTGTGTGCTATTTAATTTGGTATATATAATCATTTAAAATCATAACTTTTGTAATCTTGCCCTAGAGTTTCTTTAGGGATTCTCACAAAGGAGAAATAACTAGGATCATGCTTGAGCAGTTCAGAGCTCAAAGAAGAGCTCTTGAGGGCTACTAGTGGGGATTCCAAATTGGTTTCCGAAGGACTGGTAGGGTTTATTGTGATCTATACCATGGCATGGAGAATGTCATCGTTGCTAAGTGTCTATCTCAGAGCAAATCAGTTCTTTGTTTTTAACAAAGGGACAGTCATCACTATTCTTTTCTCAAATCCCATGACAGAAAAGCTCATTCCTGTGGTGTAGGTGATTAGCAGGTCCTCTCTCTCCCTGTAGGTTGGCTCACACTGCAGGTCCTGCCAGATTGGTGGTGGGGCTGAGAAGGTGGAGAAGCCCTTGGGAGTGCAAGGTTATGGGAGACTGAATCTGTAGGTGAGGCGGGGAGATACGAGAGGTAGCTCCTATCAGTATTGGCATGGATAAGGGACATTAAGACGAGTCGAGCAGAGTTTAACTGCAGTGCAGTGTTGAACTGTTTAATTTGCTCTTGTTAAGAACAGTAGTGACTTAGTTAACTGAGACAGAGATAATAAATCAGGACTTCCGGAGAGGTCCTTGGGGTTTACCTTGTCAGAGTTTTCTTGGAGGAAGGTTTGGAAGCCACCCAACGAACAACGTTTTTGAGATTTTGGGGGTTAGGGCCTGAAGTCTATCCTTGTGCCATCCCTGTGATTGCAGATTGGTAGGTGTGAGATCTTAGCTCCAAAATCTCAGCTAGTATCATGTGTGTGTTGTGGGGTTTCAGAACTTGCACTTGGATTTACACCCTCCGAGCACTCAGAAAGGCCCTGTCCTAGCCCCTCCCTCTGCTGCTGAGGTAGAGTTAGGGGCTCTCTGCATTCCTGAGCCACTTTTTCTGATCACTGCTTCCCAGGTTTGTCCTGAGTGGCAAATCCTCCTTCCTTTCTCACATCTTGTGGGCAAAAGGCCATCATGTTGATTGCAATCCTCAGGTGTGCTTGGATACTTTTTTATATATGCTTGATATATGCTAAGTGCTGTTCAAATCTCTTTGCAAATAATTTATCATCTATATATCATCTATCATCTGTCTATCAGTTATCCGTCATCTATCATCTGTCTATATCTATCTAGCCTCTGTTTTAAGTTGCTTAGATGTTATCAGAATTATTTCATCCTCAAAAAAAGTCTATGAGGAATTTTTCACCTGGATTGACACATGAACAAACTCAGGCATAAAGAGGTTGCCTGAGTTCTTTAACCTCACAGAGCTGGGAGGCAGCAGAACTGGAATCTGAGCCCAGAAAACATGGCCACAGACCTTTGTTGCTACATCACTGCTCCACTGCCCCATCTGTCCTCAGAGGGCTCTACTGCTGCCCTGGGTACAGCCTCCCTGCCTCCTGCTTAAGGTGCTGTACCCTGGCAGTCATCTTTTCTGAAAGTTTGAAGTTACATGTTGTGAATGTATTATGGCCTCATTTAGAGTACACTTTAAAATATGTAACTCCCAGATCCAAAGATGTCCAAATTCCACACTTCCATTCCAGATGGTATGCACAGAAGACTGTGAGATGTGGTGACCTCATTTCCACAGCCCCGCAGCACCAGGTGAGTGCCATCCTTCATCAGCGCAGCACACCCTGATTGCCATGTTTGGGAAATTCAGTGGGTGATTCCAGTCTGAGTGCCCAGTTATGTTCCCGGCACTGTTAGATCTGAAAATCCTTTTTGCATCCTGTGACAATGACATCCAAGTGCTGGTGAAGTGGTAGGGCTTGCAGCAGTGCTCTAAAAATGGAGTGAACATCAGTGGCTTTGCACTGGAGGTGAGAGGTACTGAAGTGCCACAAAGAAGGCTGAACAGTTATCACTGCACCGTGTTGCTCATTTAGCAGCGAGCCCTTTGCAAAATATTGGAGAAAGTGCTGTGAAAACGAAAAGCAGCATTATAGCCAAAGCCTATTGCTGTGATTATAGTTTTGCACACAGTAAGAAGCACTCCTCCCACTTCGCATGTATGTCTTTGGGAAGATGAAGTGAACTTTGAATTAAATGTGACTGCCCTGTGCTAAGTTTTTTTTCCCTCTCTCTCTCTCTCCCTCCCTCCTTCCCCCCTCCCTCCCTCTTGTCTCCCCCTTGGAAAGAACAGCTGCCAGATTAATTCTGTTCAAAGGTTGATCAGGTGACTCTCCTGCTGAAAACCTCCTGGGGCTCCCCACTGCCCATTAAAATTAGTCCAAGTATTCAACATGTCCAATCAGAATAAGGCCGAGTCTCCCCGTGGGGCTCCTGACTGCTGAGGGTGGGGCCCAAGACCCACAACACAAGCATACGTGGTCCACCCATCAGGACCATGCCTTGAAGTCTGTCACCAGGACTTTACTGTGGGGTGATGTATTTATTTATTGGGAGTCAAGGCTTGATGGGGAAACTGAATCACCACATCTCAAATTCCCTGGCTCTACCACCTGAATAGAAGTTTGGAATTTTGACATTTCGAATTAGGGGTTATGACATTTCAAAATGTGCTCCAAGTACAGTATTATCTCAGTTCACAAACTTAATTTGCTTTACTATATTGGGAAAGATAGCCGCACTTGTATTCATGTGAGGAAGATGGTCACCTGATGTGGAGTTTACAAACAGAAGTGGGAGCCAACTGAGATGGGATGGGAACTTGCAATGGTCCACACATTCCTAGGTGGCACTTGATCAGTGTCTGGGACACAGTAGGCCTCCATTATCTATCTGTCAATGAACAAATGGTCTTTATAAAGATTGTTGCCTGTGAGACCAAAGCTGCAAAAGTGAGGGAGCTCCAGGAATTTAGGAAACACTAGGTTTTCATTCCTGGGTGTAAACTCAGCAAACAGAAAAAGTAATCTAAGACAGAGCTTCTCCATCTCGCCACTATTGACATCTTGGGCTGGATAACTCTTTTTTTTGTGGGGGACAGCCCTTGTCACTGTAGGATGTTCTGCAGCATCCCTGGCTTCTAACCAGTAGTCCCCAGTAGTCATTGTTTTCCCTACCCAGTGTCACCAAACTCTGCTCAGCAGCCTGAAGTGGGGTTAGGGGCTGAATCACCTCTAGTTGAGAAGCACTGGTCTAGGGCATTCATCCTCAGTTTTTTACATTTGAATCTTCTGTGAATTAAACAAAAATGATGCCTCTTATTTTGAGACGTTCAAATGTAACTGGTTCTGGTTCTGGGGAGTGACCGGGGTACAGGGAATTCTGAAGTTCCACAGGTGGTTCTAACATGTATCCAGGTTGAGAACCATCAGTCTGGTGCTTGGCAGTCCAGAGGTTCCACACACATTCCAGGCTTCCCAGCCCACCTGTCTTAGCTCTTTCTTGTTACTAGGACAAAATGTCCACATCTACAACTTAAGGAAGAGAGGTTTATTTTGGCTCACAGTAGTTCGAGGATTCAGTCCATGGTTGGTTGGCTCTAAGGCTGGAAGGGCATGGTGGAAGAGTCTGACAGAGGAAAGCAGTTCACGTCATGGTGAGCAGGAAGCAGATGACAAGGAAGGAGACACATTTCCAGGTCACAGCCCCACTTCCAACCAGGCCCCACTTTCTAAGGGCACATTCAGATATGAAAGCACTAGTGGTTTAATCCACTGCTTAGTATAGCACACTCATGATTCAACCACTTTCCAAAAGCCCCATCTTTGAACACAGGAGGCTTTCGGGGGAGATTCTAGATCTAAACCAGAAAGCCACCTGTGCAGGAGGTAAGGTGAGTTATAACTGTGGTTTTTTGGCTGGAAAAGTAAGCTCCAGAGAGGTGTGATGTTGCTGTGAGTGGTGAAGTTGGGATTTGAACTCAGCTCATGTGACTCCTGACCCAGCGCTACTTCCAAAGGTTAGAGGACAGCTGGAGAGATTGTCAGGTTGACCAAGGGTCTTCCTTATGAGGCTTCCCTTTTCTGATTGTTTTGAATTTCTTCATGTTTCTTTATTCAAAGGAATAGCTAGCAATCATTTACACTTTAGTGTGCACATAAGCCTGCTCTTCCTGTTCTGTTATATCTAAAACAGTGAAGAGAAAGGCTTTATATCAGTCTGTAGGTGGGGTAGGAATGGTCTTGGGATGAAATAATGTTTGTGACACATCTGAAATCAAATCCAGTAGGTAAGTGCCTTTGATTAAAGTTCAACTCATTCTAGCTTTGGACTGAAAATCCTGTCCAACTCCTTTTCATTCACAGATGATGCTGGAGCATCTTCTTGCATGTGGTGCAGTTATGAAGCCATTCTCTGTTGGCCAGCCCTCTTTATCTTGGCTCCCAGTTCCCAGGGGGCAGGGGTCTTCACCTGATTTTGTGGCTCACTACTCTCTGGCTCTGGCTGGGCATGTAATGTGGAAGGAATGTAGTACATAGATGACTATCAGGGCACAGACACCCCAGAGCCTCACCTGTGCCCCTGGGGAAAGACATTCTGGGTGCAAACTCAGGGCTGAAACTGTAGGTGGGTGGCATCTGGACACGCTGGCCTTGGAAGTTCTGGAGGAAAAAGTGGAATGTGAAACTTCTGCAAAATAGACATCCTGAACAGAGATCACTTTTATTGGGATGGCTTCATTTAAGAAAAGGGAAAAGAATCAAAGGCCAAGATAGACTCTGCTAATGAATGTTTGGGTGTGGTTGGACATTTCTGCCCCATGCCGTGCAGAGGGGACCACTGTCCCAGGTCTGCACCACTCATTCCTCCAGAGCAAGGTCATCTGCCTGGGCTTCAGTGCACCTTCTTGAATACTTGCTTGCAGACCACACCCTGTACTCTCATCTCCTGAAACAAAAACAGAAGGTTGTTGGCCAGAGCAATGTCATACTTGGGGTTCAGAGCATTTTAAGGCAAGAACTTTGAAAATAGTAGCTGCTATTGTTCTCCATGAATTGAACTAATTATTTCCTTAGAGTCGGGTGAACAGGATCAGCAGAGATCAGCATCTCTGCATCCTGTAGACGGAGCTTGCTAGGAACACAGATGTGGCTCAGAGCTGGCCAGTAAGACCTCTTGGTTCCGCTTTTCCCCTCAATACCCTCAAGAGGCCAAAAAGCTTTAGGAACCAAAGCCTGAACCCATGACCGAATCCATGCCCAGGCTTGGAAGGAACTGGGCCCAGATAATGGCTCAGTAGGTTGCTGCAGGACAGGGCTTCAAAGTAGCCTGAAGTACAGAGTGGAGACACCTGGGAGTTTGGGAATGCTTGATCCCGTACTACACCAGTTATATCAGTAACCCAGTGGGTGGGGCTGTGCTATTACTACCATTAAAGCCTCCCAGTATTACAGCCAAAACAAACTGTGCCCTGCCCTCAGGGCCAGCTCCTGCTCAGTCCCTGCTGACTGTGGCCAGGAGGCCAGGACAGTTGTACTGCCTTGTCTTCTGAGTTTTCTTTTCTTTTTTTTTTTTTTAAAGAAGGTGGAAATCTGAATATTTGTGTGACATTTCCTGATTTTTAAGTAGCTGAAGAACTTTAAAGTCTTTTCAGGGCTAAATAAACTAGACTGGCAGCCCCTCGTTTGCACCTTCTGGTATAGAGCCACAGAACTATTAAGCTGAGAGGATAATGTAGATCACTTCATCTAACCTGTTTGCTCTACAGTTGGGGAAACAAAGGCCCGGGAGGAGTCTTGCAGCTGAGGTCCCTGCATTAGGCTAGGCACCTCAGGAAGTAACAGCCTTGCATCTCTCCTCAGGGACTTTTGCAGAACTTCTGTGACACAGGATGTCATCATGCAGAAGAGGCTGAGGAAAGGAAGGGACCTCCCAGTGAGTGACCTGAGATTAGAACCAAGACGACCTGGGCTAGGCTCCTTGTGCTGATGGGAGTACCCGGGGAGTTTACTGGGGAAGAGGAGTGGTAGAAGGTCTCTCCTTGGGGGACAAGAGCTATGTTAGCTTGCCAGGGTTCTGCTCTGGATCCGTGTGTACTTTTCTCAGACAGCAGACAGAACGGAAGTCGCTTTGACCAGATTTCCCAGGGTGGAGGACAGGGTGAGAAGGTAAGGCAGGCTTTTCTTCTCTCAGTCCTAGGCTGAGATCATGTCTTAGAGAAGCCTAGGAAGCTCTCCTCAGCTCTAGACTACCACAATTTGGCATAATGCACATATACATTATTTGGGAACAAAGTTGGTTTTTTTCTAAAAAATGCGATATGGACATATAATTTAGCTTTTCAAGGCCCAATGTCCTTATCAGCAAGACAGGAATTAATTCTTATTTTAAGTTGCTAGAAAGATAATGCAAAAGGGCTTCCATTGTTGATGCTTAGCAAGGGGACCACCTCACCTGTTCCCTGGTCAATGGGTTTGCATAGACCAGCGGTGGCAAGCCTATGGCATGCATGCTACAGCACACTGTTTGTATCAGTGAGAGCTCTAAAAGTTTGCCATCTCTGGTCTAGGTCTTGAAAGCACATTGCGTGGTTCTAAAAGTCACTCATGCATCTCCAAGCCTTTGAGAAAGAAGCTTCAGAGCAGAACCAAGGCCCAGATATCATGTCTCTTTCCAAGTCCATTGGGGGCTACACAGTGACAAGGGTCTCCGGGGGCACAGTCTGGCCCCATCTAGGAACCTACCAGGTGCAGCTCGTCACCCTCGATCCACTGGGTCCAGCCGCGCCCCTCCTTCTCGCCCTTCTGCACACACTGGAGCTTGTCCCCATCCCAGCTCACCGTGGTCTGCCAAGCAACAAGCACAGTCACTAGTCCTGAGGGCTGGGGGAGGGGAGCCCCCCCACCTTGAGAATCCATGCATGTCAATTTTATTATAGAAAATTTGCAGTTTGATATTCCCTCCCCACCCCATGCTTTTATTAAAGTGTGCAAATCAGTTTTTAAAATTTATGAAAACCTTCACAAAGATCATTGAGAAGGGTAATTAGGAGGGAATGCATTGCTGAATGGGGCTGTCATTGCAAAGGTTGGGAATGGAGTTGGGATGGAGTGGGTCTGAGTGATGAGCAGAGATCAGGTGTGGGTGGTGTCGGTGACGAGGGCTGTTTTCCTAGATCTTGCTGGTGAGGTGCAGCCTTCTCAAGAACTCTGCCTGTCCCCTGACATTTTATCATTTCAACCTTTGCTAGGTCTTGGGACTTCAAAAATGATTCCATCCCTGCTAACAAAGAGCTCTATATCTCACAGGAAACCAGCCATATGTACAAATGGCAGCTGATAGCTCCCTGCCTGCTCTATCTCTGTGCCACATCTAGGTGCTCACAACTGCCTATCTGGTGCATGGATTAGCAACTCCTTTTTACAGACAAGGTTAGGGATCTTTGGTACTCAGATCACAGGATGGTGATGCTTGATGTCCCTCTCTACTGTGCTACCCTGCTCCTCTAAGGGCTCTGTGTCATCAGTTTCAGTCCAGACTTTGCTCCGTAGGAGAGGTAAGGAGGCCGTGGAGGAGAGGCTCTTGGTGGGGAATCATGAGATGAAGGCAGAGATGAGACAGTACGGAGTGTGTGTATGCAGGAGCTCACACAGTGGGGGAAAGAGGCGTGAAACCCTACTGCCCTGCCTGGGCTTGGCAGAACACAGAGGGGTCCTGCCTGACTCCTTTCACATTCCACACCCACTGTTGAGCCCTTCTACCTTCCCTGAGCACAGTGTGCCCTGCCACCTGCTGAGCCTGCTGCAGAGAGAGAAGACAGGAATCCTTGGGAGATTTCATAGTCTCCTTGGAGCAGCATCCCGACACCAGAATGTGGAGCTCACAATAGTGTGGGAACTCAGAGGAGAGATAGCTCACCACCCAGTATGGCCATGAGTATCTGGTCTCTCATGAACCTGTGTCTCAGAGCTGTGTGCAAAGGAGGTGCAGTGGGCGTCTGTCCTGTTTGCACTGCCTGCCTCCTTTGGAATAGCCTTTCCCATGGGTGACTCAAGAGTCCTGCCTCCTCACTGCAGTGGAAAGAAGTGTTTGCTTTTGGTCACTATGTGGCTCTGAGCAAGTCCATCCCTTCTCTGGACTCCCATGTCCCCATCTGCCCATATGAGGCCAATGATTCAGAAGAGCTGGCTTTAGAACCTTAGATAGCTAAGGTTCTGGGATTCTTGTGTTACCTGTCATGCTTAGCTAAGATCAAGACAGTCAGAAAAAGGTTGATAAGGATTTGGGAAGGAAGGAGAAATCTGGGGAAGGAGTGTGGGGTAAGCAGGACCACTCCCTACTGGAGGACCACCTCTTCATTTCCTGAGGCTCATCCCATTTCCCATCAGACCTTCTTTCTGGATTTGTTGCTCACTGCTGCTCTCTGCTGTTGGGATAAAGTTTGTGCTGATGCAGGTGAAAGGGAGGAAGGGGAGCTTGCCTTGCACAGGAATAAGTCTGACTTGTGTTCCTGGAGCCTGTTCCCAGCAGGAGACAGGACACACAGGACTTAGGGGTTGGCTCCCCTCCCTGGTCTTAGACTTATTCGGAGCGCACATCTAGCTTGAAGCCACAGAAGGTCCTGCCTCTGTCAGAATACAACATGGTCAGTGTCTAATGAGACTGCCATGGGTGAAGACTACTATTGATCTTATGCCACGAAAAGAGCAAGGAGCCTACGTGTTAGATGCATTATGTGCGCAGGACCATGATGGAAAGAGGAGACCAAGAGATCAGTATTCAACTTCAAGAGCACGTAAGAATACTTGGTGTTCTCCGCAACCGATTTTCTCTTTGTGTGTTAATCCAGAAATCTACTCGGCATGTGAAGGGCTCCTGACTCCATCAGAGCACAAGAGAGAATTGCTTGTTCTTAGCTCTGATAGACATACTTTTGCCTTCTTCAGAAATGTCAGTGCACAACTATATTCATACTCTCCATGCTAGAAAACAGAAAATGGTCGAGAAGAAAATAGTAATAAAATGAATGGACATGTAATCTTGATTCTTCAGAGACAACTGCTCTGACAGGTATATTTCTGTCCAGTCTTTTCTATCAATATGTACACATATTTCTGTTTTTACAAAATTAGAATTGTTTCATTTATGGTTTTATATCCTCATCTCTTCATTTATTTGAAGCAATTTTCTATTTCAATGAAACAGAAAATTCTCCATAAGAATTACTTTAATCATAACATATATTCAGGAAGTGGCTACATAATTTGTAAGGTATAGTGTGAAATAAAAATGAGGGACTCTCGTTCAAAAATGATTAAGATTTTAAAGACAGTGATGACAAAGCAGTTAGGCAGGTGAGAAGCCCTTCTGAGGACTGCACTGGCCACACACCCATGAAACTGGCCTGATGGTGTTTTATGGTACATGCATACCATTATTTAGCTGACTACTTATTCTGGGACACAGGTAATTTATAATTTTGTGCTGCTGTAAATAACACTGCTTTGAAGACAGTTTTGAACACATTGTTTCCTTAGAATATATGTCTAGTGAGGGGATTGTTGCATCAAAGAATGTGCATATTTTTAAAGCTTCTGATAAGTATCTTGGTCACCAACAAGCTCACACCTGCTTACCCTCTAACACCAGAGTTAAGACTATGAAAGAGAAGCTCATTAATGGTAAAGGAGGCCTTTATTCCTGGGCTACTGTGTGGCCCTTTCCAGGTTGGTTGGCATTAACGGGGGCCCATCTGGATATAAACAACACTAACAGCTTAGCGCAAAAGAAAGACAGACAACAGCCATAATGGACAAGGGGTTTAGGGAGCATAATCCTATTTAGGTGCAAAAAAACCTTTCTGGGAGCTCTAGAAACTGGATCTCTTTCACCTGGTATCACATCAGTTTCCAAGGGAGCCCTCTCCCAGACCCAAGTCCCTTTTGACTCTGATTCTTGGTGAGCTGGACAAGCAGAGACAATTACTCTTGTCTGTATTGGATGTGGAGGAGTGCTTGAACTCAGCTAGATCACACGACTTTATCAAGAGTCACCCAGGAGAGGAGATACGCTTCAGATTCTGTGAAGGCCTGGAAAGGTCAACCGAAGGTTCAAGATGAGGAAGAAAATGAAGAAACCACAGGGAAAAGGAAACTGCAAAGGATGATGCTGCAACAGATACTGGCCAAATAGAGAATTGAAAAAGGAGGAAGAGCTAGACATATTAAAGAAAAAGACTGTCAGGTTTGTGGAAAGAAGACTTGACTGCTTTTACTGAAGAACCAGAGGCTGTTGAAGTCAAGGAAAATCAAGATGAACAAGTAGAACTTCCTAGGAAAGGAGGGAAAGCAAAAGGGGAGAAAAGAAAAGAAAAAAAAACCAGCTAAAGTACTGCCTTCTCAACAAGACAAAAGGATCATTTCTCAAGTGACCATAAAGATGAAAGCAGAGGCAGAAAATTAAGAGTGAAAATACTGAGGGAGCCCCTGCGGAGGACAATGTAGAGCTGGAAGGCCTGAAACAAAGATTAGAGAAGAAAATGAAAAGAGAACCAAGTACCAAGGGAAAGAAACAATCTACATTGCCATTTAAATCTATCTAAAAGTGAAAGAAGAGAAACTGCTGGTCTGAATCTGAATCAGATATGAGTAGTACTGAAAACAATTCTGATGTCCCTCTATGAGAAATAGAGCTACAGAGACCTGCAGTAAAAACCAAACTCACAACGGATTTAGATTCGGATGAAGATTTCTTAGATGTTGATAAAAAAAAACTGAAGATGAAGATTTTTGTCCCATCAGATTCTAGTCTACCTAAGCCCCAAACTCCGCCAAAATGTATTAAGAATAAAACCACAGCCACAGAAAAGTACCATCTCAGTCACTGGCCTCCAGGCTGATGATGCTAATGACCTTTTTCAAGTCCTTCTGCTGATTTCCCAGCCAAAACTGAAATTACAAAGCCATCTCCTGAAAAATGCATGACCGTGAAGAAGATGGCAGGAAAGGGTCAGTCTTCTACGTCCAATACGGGCACCAAAAATGGGCAGCACCAAAAGGAACCAAATACAGATCCACTCTTGAACTAGGATGTCTCTCAAAAGCATGATCCTGCTACAAGCAAGAATGGACACAAAAGGGAATCATCTACTTCTGATGATTCTGATTCTAATTTTGAGAAAATCAGGTCCAAAGGAGCCACGCAAGAAATCCAGGGGGAGAGTGATGACTTCTCTCTGGACCTAGACTCATCTGTGGTTCCTCTGGTAAAATCTAGGTGGGCGAAGAAACCTAAAAAGTACCCGAGGAGTAAGGGAAAGATGATCTGTTTTAAACTGTAGTGATTATTTTATGGACTGTTCTTACTGAGCCCAAGACTGGTTTTAAAGTTACCTGAAGCTCTTAGTTTCCGTCCTGAGTTCAGTTTTGAAGGTATTTTTAAAACAGGAAGTGAGTGGAGCCCAAGTGATTGTCAGCTTTGTACACAATACACTGGCTTATCCTGTAGGCACTGTTATCTTCCCCGTTTTGTCTTTGTTTTGTGTCCATTTGCTTTGGTCTTTAAAATGTGATGCTAAACTCTTCTGGACTTGAGCAAGTTATGTGGTCACTTCAGCATAAAAAAGTTTATTAACTACTCTAAGCTAAACTGGAGCACTCTGATTTAAAAGTGTCACTCTGCCTCCTTTCCTATTTTCATTAAATGGGAGATACAGCATGATTAGTTCTGCTTTATCTTAATTTTACAGATAATGTTCCATCAGATAACACTTGGTAGTTCAAGTGTATATACTGTCTGGTCAGCCTTTTATGCACTGCATTTTTTGTTTAAGCAATGAAAAATTGCTCATATCCTTTTATTTTATTTATTTATTTATTTTTGCTCGTATCCTTTTAAATTTATCAGAGGACAAAGAAAACCACCTTGGCTGTGTCTATATGACCTCAACACTATCAGCAGGATGGAGGAAACTGCACCAGTTATTTGGCCATTTCAACTCTTGTCCTATCCCCACTGCTGTCCGTGAGTCAGAATCCCCCAAGAGCAGATTTCAAGGGAGCAGTGGGTTGTGGAGGAGTGGGGGCAGCATTTACTCAGACTAGCGTGCTAATGCCTTGCTCAGCTGTGGCCTTTCCATCTGTTTTGGGAAGTCTCCAGAATCTTAACCTCTAAGGCTTTCTTTCAAGATCTTCCTGCATTGTCATTTGTTACTTGAGTGACATTTTTATAAATATTTACTGTGTTTTTCTAGTTAGTTTAATTCCAGAAATTTTATACTTCAATAAAATTTTATAAACATTGCCAAAAAAAAAAAAAAAAGTCACCCAGCAAATGAGAGGAATAATTTGGGCTGGAAGATGAGTCTCATATAACTCAATGCTTTCTCATTTCCTGCCAGGGCAGGGCACCTGGCAGGCACCCAGCAGATACCTGTTAGTCCTAGGGAGGTTGCAGAAAAAATGTGGGCATTGTGCTAAGGCTCTGAGCAACCTGCTGCGGGGACACCCTTCAGTCAGTCCAATCACTGCTAGATGTGGCTGCTGGGAGTGAGAAAGGGGAAGGGGTCATAAAGAGATCACCACAGAGAAGTGGCAGAGTGTCATGGCCCAGTGTGGAAGATGTGTGATCAGAGGAAGCACAGAGGCTGGGGTGCCCAGGAGGGTTCCTGTTCTCACGGGAGTTTTAAGCAGTGGGGTGGGGCGATCCAGGCAGAGTGGATAAGGACTCAGTGGGGTGGAAGCAGGGAAGGAAAGGTGACAAGCAAGGCTGCAGAGGCTTATCTGGGAGCCAAAGGGAGGGATGGGTGAAGCTGTTTCATGTGTGGTATAGACGAGGCCACAATGCCAGCCTGAAAAACATGTTTCCCATGTACCCTGCTGGGCACTCAGCTGGACACAGCCACATGGAGCTGAAGATGAACCCACAACAGTAGGAAATCAGGTGGGTGTTTAAAGCTAGTAAGCTTGGGAGTGCTTTTTTTTTAACATGGAATTAGACTAAATACCTACTTTACCAGGATGTCCTGAGGACTAGAGAAAAGATACATAAATGTATAGCACTGGTATACTGGAGGTACCAGTTATTAATCATGAGGCCCAGAGCTTAGACAATGATGGGGTTTGCTTGTTGAGGATGAATGATAATTAAAATCTTCTTTTAAGAGTTGAGGATTGGCGAAGTAGCCAGTAATGGACATACTATTTATCATGGCTGAAATGCTTTGGAGCTCCTTCTCCTTCCAGGATATTTGGATCTAAGAGGAGACTTTCAGTTGCCAGCTGAGCCTGTCCCTGGGGACTCA
>RJWM01036248.1:0-18283 GCA_004363535.1 Dasyprocta punctata | reverse complement strand
TCTCTCTCTCTCTCTCTCTCTCTCTCTCTCTCTCTCTCTCTCAGTGAGTTTATTGCTTGGGTGCAGTAATGCTATTGATTTTTAAGTATTGACTTTGTATCCGGCTACATGACTGAATTTATTAGATCTAGAAGTCTTTTGGTTGAATTTTTGATGTTGTCCATGTAAAATATCATATCATCTGCTAATAATGATAGTTTAACTACTTCCTTTCCTAGCTGTATTACTTTTATTTCTTTCTCTTGTCTAACTGCTCTGGCTAATGTTTATTTCTCTTGACTATACTGAGCAGTGATAGTGGACTTCCTCATTTTGTTCATGATTTTAGAGTGAAAGATTTCAGTTTTCGTCCATTTAGTATGACTTTGGCTATTGGTTTGTCATAGAGGTCTTTTATCAGATTGAGTTAAGATCATCTATTCCAATTTTCTATAAGGGTTTTATCATAAGTGAATACTGGACTTTGTCAAATGCTTTTTCTGCATCTATTGAGATGATCACATGATTTTTGCCTTTGGTTCTGTTGATATGGTATATTACATTTATTGAGTAGCATGTGTTGAACCATTCCTGCTACCATACTTGGCCATCGTGTGTAATATTCTTGATGGCTTGCTGCATTCTTTGCCAGTATTTTATTGAGAATTTTTGCATCTATATTCATGAGGGAGATTGGCCTGTAATTCTCTTTTTTCTTGGATTTTTCTCAGGTTTTGGTATCAGAGTAATACCTGCTTCCAGGAATGACTTTGGGAGTCTTATTTCCCTTTCAATTTTCTTAAAATGTTTCAGCAGTAATGACATTAAATTACGTCTAAATTTCTTGTAGAACTCAGCAGTGAATCCATCAAGGCCTGAGCTTTTCTTTTTTAGTAGGTTTTTAACTGCATCTTCAATTTCATAGATTGATATTTGTGGCACCCGTCTCTATATACCCACTCTTTACAGACTCATACAGCCCTTATGGACCTAAGTCTGCCTAGATACTGTCAGCCTCTTCTCCCTCATTGGCTCTCACTCCCTATTGGCCTGCACCCTCTATATAGCCTGCTGTACTTCCATAATAAAATTGGATCTGCGCCATCAGCCTGGTCTCTGCGTCATTAGCGCGTCGGTCCTACCTGCTGTGAGGCCCGAGCCGCCTCAGATATTGGTTTATTTAGAATTTTTATATCTTCTCAATTCAACTTGGGTAATTCGTATGTGTCTAGGAAACTGTCCATTTCTTCTGTGCTTTCCATCTTATTAGAATAAAGGTTCTCAAAGTAGGTATGGTTGATCTTCTGGATTTCTTCAGGATCCATTGTGATTTCACCTTTTTCATACCTAACTACATGTATTTCAGCTTTTCTTTACTTTGTTTTGATAGAGCTAACTAATGGTTTATTCTTTTTTTAATCTTTCAAAGAACCAACTTTTTTATTTCATTAATTCTTTGTATTGTTTTCTTAATCTCAATTGCATTAATTTCTGCTCTCATCTTTGTAATTTTCTCTCTTGTACAAGCTTTCTGTTTGGCTTGTTCTTCTTCTTCTATCAGTCTGAGATTCAACATTAGATTAGTTCATCTGAGCTCACTGTTTTCCTCATGGGAGAGTTCACCTCTATAAATTTCCCTCATAGGATGATTTTCATTATATCCCATAAGTTCCAGTATGTTATATCAGCATTATCTTTTAATTGTAAATACTGTGTGATTTCTTCTTTAATTTCATTTGTGACCCTTTGGATGTTTAGGAGAGTGTTGTTTAATTTCCATTGTTTATGCAGTTTTTAGTTTTGTTTTGCTTTGAGTTCCAATTTCATTGCACTATGGTCAGATACTATGCATGGGATAATTTCAATTTCTTAGCATTTATTTAAGGATGTTTTATGGGTTAGTGTGTGGTCTATTTTGGAGACCATCCCATACACAGCTAAGAAAAATGTATATTCTGATTTAGTAAGGTGGAACACTCTGTAGACATCTACTAAGTCTATTTGTTCACAGGTTTGGTTTAGTTCGCATATTTCTTTGTGGATTTTTTGTCTAATTGGTCCGTCTATTTGTGACAGTGGGTTATTGAATCTCCTGTTACAATTATGTTAGTGTTTATTTGTTTTTTTCTGTCCATTAATATTTGTTTTATAAAGTTGGGTAAACTGATATTTGGTGCATATATATTTATGATTGCTACTCCTTCTTCTAGGAGTTTTCCCTTAACAAGTGTATAGTGATCTTTTTTATCTCTTTTGATCAGTCTTGTTTCAAATTTCATTTTGTCTGCAAATAGAATAACTATCCTACTTTTTTCCAGGTTTCTGTCACATGGACTATTGTTTTCCATTCTTTGACTTTTGATCTATGAATTTCTTTTTGAGTTAAATGTTTCTTGTCTGCAGCAAATTGTTGGATCTTGTTTCTTGATCCATTATCCAAGTCTGTTTCTTTGACTGGTGAATTGAGACCGTTTACATTGGTGGTTCTAGCTGATATGCATTGCCTTATCCTTGTCATATTCTTTTCCTGTTGTTGGTTCCCTGTCTTTCCCTTCTGTTTGATTGTTTGCTTTGCCTAGTGATTTTTTGCTATGTATGTTCGTGGAATTGTGGTCTTCATTATCTCTTTCTAAATTATCCTCCAGAACATTTTTATAGAGTTGGTTTGGTGGTCATGAATTTCTTCAGTCATTTTTTTGTCATGGAATTATCTTACTTCTCCATTGATTCTGAAAGATAGTTTTGCAGGATACATCAATCTGGTTTGGAGATCGTTTTCTTTCAGGATTTGCAATACTTTAAACTCTCCTTGGCTTAAAGTTTGTGTTGAGAAATTTGTTGGTCTTTCATGGACTTTCATTTATCAGTCATTTGTTTCTTTTCTCTAACTGCTTTTAATATTCTGTTCTTGTGCTAAATTTCTGAAATATTGATTATCATATGCCTTGGTGTAGATATATTTTGGTCGTTACTAATAGAAGTTCTATATGACTCACTTATTCACATGTCAAATTCTTTTTCCATGCTTGGGAAATTTTTTCCCATTACTTCTGTGAACAAGTTTTTTTATGTCATTTGCACTGACTCCTGCTTTTTCATTGACTTTGGTTAATCTTTTGTTGTTCTTCTTTCCATCATCTTGTAGCTATTGGATTGATTTTTTTCATGGTCCCTTGCTATTTTTAAGAGATTCTCTTTTGATAATCACTAATGGCAATCCTCGCTTCTAGGTCTGATATTCTGTCTTCAATTTTGTTCATTCAGCTTTGCAAAGTTTAAAGAAATTTTTAATTTGCTGAATACCTATTTGGATCTGCTTCATGGATTCCATTCCTGTCCTATGTTTTCTCTATTTCATTGTGCCCTGGAATTGTCCTTGGTAGGCTAGAAGTCTGTCCTTGCTTCTGTGTCTTATCATTTTTTACTATTTAATTTTGATTTATTTTCTGTGTTGATGCTCATAAGTTTCTTATGTTAGGCAGTTTTATCACTAGTATCAAGGCTTCCTTAGGAATTGCCTATTCCTCAGAGATATCTTCTAGGTGTAGCTGGCTCTTGGTCTTTGTGTCTGTCCCAAGATCTTACCTTTCTAAGTTATTAGGGATAAGAAGTTGCTATCTATTTGGCTCAGCACCCAGTCTTTTAGAACTGGACTATGGTGATGACTATGACCCCAGACAACCACAGTGCTGTCATACAAGTATGAACAACTGACTATATCGTGTATGGCATCCTGGCCAACATAGTACAATTAGCAATAACAATATCATCAAGCACAACCAAGAAGCTGACAAACTGGTAACTGTTAATTTGGTACTTTTAAGCATAGTAGCAAGATCGATAGCTACATAACAAAACCCAACATGAACAAGGAATCTGTTTACAGTAAGTTTCTCCCCTGTAGAGTGATTTTTACCCTGGTGGGGGGGGCGGAACTTAAAGAAGGATAGGGACAAAACAGAACAATAAGTGAAGAGAAATATAGTACAAGCAAGGCTAAAGAACAAGGTATGATCACTCAAGCTTTGAGAAACTGGAGAAAGGATGAGAGAGAAAGCAAAAGAATATCCAAGTGAAAGAAGGACTAGAGACAATGTTATTCATATGTAAATTTCAAAGAATCAAGAAAGAAAACTGGGAAAAGAAAGACTCAAGACAGAACAAAACAATGAATGTCAAAACTTAAACTCCTCCCCCTCAAAAAAAGCCAAAAATTGAAAATGAAACAAACTAATAAACAAAGCAAGAAGAAAGAAAATCCTCTGTTGCCCCACATTTCTGTGGTAGTGTCCAAGTCAAAGCCCAGATCTGTGCTGGGTAACCCTGCCAAGTCTGCAGTAGGGTTAGGGCTGAGCATGGGGTTAATCTTGACCTTTGGATGGGGGCGCTGAGGCCAGGGTCTTCAGCCAGCAGCATTTTGGAAAACCCGCCCAAGTCTCCTTAACCTGATAGTGTCAGCCTTGTTCTCCCAGTTGCTGCCGCACCCTCAGACACAGACAGCCTGAGGCTGCTTCCAGCCCCATGTACAGGTAGCCACTCCCAGACCTTGTGCAGCCTCCTCTACTCTACACTACTGGCTCCTCTCACACTCTGCTCACAAGGTAGTGGGGGGCAGGAGGAGTACTGGCTTCCCAATTTGTGTCCCTTCACACTCAAGGCTGCTTGTGCCACTGGTCTCAGGATGAAGGGAATGCTAACCACCCAATCCTGTCCTCTACAGCCAATGCTGCCTGTGCTGCTGGTCACAAGGCAGGAGGAGTACTGATGTCCTGGCCAAAGGCTTCTTGAATTCTGCATCCACAGTCCACATTCCTGTCTCACACCTGGTCTGCTAAGGGTCACGAAGGGTCGTGTTGTTCCATTCACTACCATCACTGCCACCATTGTGGTCCCTAACTTTGTTGTCACGTAGGTTCTAGTTAACCACTATGGTGCATGCAAAAATAAAATGAAATAAAATGTGGTGGCCTGTCAGGGAGAGAGCAACCTCCTAGTCACCTGCCCCAGTGTGCGCTGGTGAACTTTGCTGCTAGGCTGCAGTGTCCTCTGTATGGTGGAAGCGAAAGAGCCAAGAGGCCTTACATCCCAAATCTACCCTGTGTGACTTGAGTTAGCCATACTATTCCCATCCATAAGGTTTTTGGACGCTTCCACAGTGGCGTCCCTGCTCCATATGCAGGTGGGAGACCCAGAAGCAGGACTGTGGGCAGTATAATCGCTTTATAAAGCCATATGCCTGTTTTGTTTCATCTCCAAGTTTCTTATTACAGATTGATTTTGGCATCAGGATATATGTCCCTCCCTTTCTTCCAATTACCTGTGTTTTTAGTTGATTTCCTTGGAGTAGCTCCAACACAAATCCTCCTCTGTTCACCCATGTTGACATTCTCCTTTTAGCTTCTTGGATTGCCATGGACTAAATACAGTGCAGGCAGGAATCATATTCTTTTCCAAAGCAGCTCTTAAGTGCTCCCATGGTAAGCCAGACATAGTATTTTATGTGCTGCAGATATAGAGAAGAACAAGAAATGTCCCTTAAGGGTCTCATAAAGTGAATTACATCCAGATTGGTCAGCTACTGCCTTGATTTTGGCCCCAGGGCAGGGATCTCGGCCTTCTGCTCATCTCTGTATTCTCCCGTAACCTGATCTGTCACCACAATGCTAATATGTATCAGATCTATAAACCTGACCTCTCACTTTTCTCAGTGTATATAAATCAAGACACCTATAGATGGACATTCTACCATTGCTCCAAGCATGAACTGAGCCAAGTACTCCTCTTTCCCAGACTGCCAGCCATCCAGACTTCCCAATGCCACTCTTCCCTTCAATTTTAGCCCCATTCTTTTGGTTTCCCAGGTTTTTTTTTTCCTGCTTCCCCTTCAGCTTTTCATTTCTAACCTGCCACTAACTAGTCCCAAGTAATTGTCTTTTAGAATAGCTTTTAACTTTCCAACTTTTAACTTTCAGTTCTATGCCACACTAACTCACAAAAAAGGTTACTGGCCTCTGCCCCTTGTGATTCACTTTTGAATAACCTTGAGAGATACTCTTTCAAAAAGCATCCATCATCCTTTTCATACTAGTGAAACAGTGGCTCTCTGTTGTCAGTCTTATCCAAAACACATTCTTTCAAAATCATCTGTGCCCTGACCTCTCTCTGGCTTTGTAATCCTATTTCCACCTATTCTTTATCCCCCAGCATCTATTCCAGTCAGGCTAGTTCTCATCTCATTACCCTAATGCAACCTCCCCTGCACCTCACCCTCAGACCTCACCTGTGAACATGATTCGTTAAATTAAATCTCACCAAATAGTGTGTAATAAGCACTATACTGGCTATTGCAGAACAAGAACATAAGAACATGTCCATCCAATTTTTTGCCCTCTTGTGTCTTACTATCTAGTGCCTCAGCATGAACCCTGCTCCTGAGAAAAAAAAGTTGAGCCCTTTCTCACACTATACTTTTAAGAACCTTGGTGAAAAGCTTTTAAAAAGACACTTAAAAAGGACAAACTATGCAAATTTAATTAACTTTCTAATCTACTTGGAAATGAATTCCTAAAAATAGATTAAAATAAAGGAAAGAAAAGAACACAAAACTTCTTTATAGTATCTTTATTCTCCTACTCCAGAAACCTTACAAAACAAATCTCTCCCAAAGATTCATCCACTACAAAATTTCCTTCTTTAAATAGAGTAACTTTGGCCATTAGTATTAGGGGTCCAGCACTTACTCTTCACTTTCTGTGTGATGACTTTTCCCTCCAAACACTTATACTCTAAACGGAGACACAATTTTACTTTTATTTCTTTTGTAGTCTTCATAACAATAACCAACAATTAAGCTTCATTAATATTATACCAGAGTGGATGCAACAACCTCTAGATTCAAGTGCTTACAGTAAAACTATCTGAATAAACTTAAAGTCACAGTAATCTAGGAATTCATGATATCAGGCTTAAACTGCAATACCCATCAACATTTGTATGCAGAAAACAATATGACTAGAGACTTCCTGTCCATGGCCAAAAGGAGGACAAGAAACAAGAAAAGGAAGATCAAAGGATAATTAACTTGTGAGCTTGATCCTATACGGTCATTTGTTCCTACTACTAAGTGACATTTTTATCACATAGAACTCATAGGAACTTGTCACCAGGTGTCACATGGACCTTTGGAGTGAAATCTTCTGAAGTTATTTATATGGTTTTGTCTCTGAAGCAACTATTTTTAGTGCAATAACACTGGGCCTGCTTCTATGACATTTCCTAAAACAACAATAAATCTGAGATTGAACAAAAGAGAATTATTGTGATTTAAACTTCTGCTCTATGAGAGAGTCAGAGACAATCATAGTAAGTATGTGCAAGTCCTTTGGTAAAAACTGGGGTGATTGTAAAGGAGTTGGTCACTCGGTGTTCTTCCTGAGGCAGTAACCCACCTGGACTAGAAAAACAGGAGCCAAAAACAATAAGCAGGCTTCCTTCTTTGCTGCTCATTTAATCTCTAAGACCTGGAAAGCCACCAGTCCACTCTAAATGGTGCAGAACACTAAAAAAAGCAGGTCTCTGGGATATTGTGCCAGGAGGGTCATGAGTTGAAACCCAGCTGCTACTTAGCAAGACACTGTCTAAAAGTAAAAAATCAAAAAGATTGGGGATGCAGCTCAGTGCAAAAGCTCTGGATTCAATTGTTAGTATCACCAAAAAAAAAAAAAATTTTAAAGCAGGTCTCACTTTGATTATTGCCTCTATATTCTTTCTGATTCTTTTTCCTAGTAATCAAGTACCTCCCAGAAGGGCTGTTTAACTCCAAAAATTAAAGTCAGAATGGAGTGGAAGTGCTATAAGTCTGACTTGTTCCTGTTCAAAGGTTTCTCATATTTTGTGTCTACTGCTGCTGTTTAGTCATTTGCATGACTCTAGTGCCACAACCACAAAGTATGTTTGTCTGTACCTGTATAAGCCATAATGCAAACTAATATCAATATCTCACCAACCCTGCAAAATTACAATCATGAGATTTTTTTCAACAAATGTTAATACAAACTGGAGAGGCAATTTCAACATCATAATGATCCAATGAAATGTCTTCCACAAATCCATCAAGACTGTATGTTGTAAACACACCCACAGGCTACCTGCTTTTGCAAATGGGAAGGGGACCAAGTGCTGGAAGGAGCAGAGACGATGGGAGGGGTAGGGGATGAAAAAAGAATTAAGATGTGTTATGTATCTGTATCATTTCCCCATAATAAATATAATCAGTATGTACTGCAAACATGTACTAATGAAAAATAGAAATTGAAATGTAAAAATGGGGAAAAAACCCACAGCCTACCAGGCACTCTTCTGCAGAATCTGACACAAAAGTTCTGATTTAGGCCCCAAGAAGACAAAAATGATTTCTTATATTCAGGCAAGTATGGTCCATATTTGATGAGGTGAATCCCTGGGTCTTTTCAAACACAAGTTCAACAAACATGAAGTAATCATTGCTTGACACACAGCAGCATTTAAGTGCATATGCGTGGTATCAAAGACATATTCTGTATCCTCCATGAAATAAAAGTGTATTATTCTGGAATACACTGTACATAGGCCAGCCAACAGAAAAATAGTTTAGAAAATAAAGACCAAAGCATAAATATATGTTTACACACACTTCAATCTAATTTTAGAGACTAGAACACACTCAAAAGGCATTTGAACTATGTTTGCATCATATATAATTAAATCAGTAAAACATATATTTGTAAGTTCTACCTACCCAATGTACAAAACTGAACATCAGTTTTATGTTGCATGAATAAAAAGTCTATTTTTTAAAAGACTGAGAAGAATATATTCAAATACGGGCAGGAAAAGAATTTGAAGGTCAATATTCCAGAAGAGTAGTACAGACCTTCGTAAACTCAGTAAATTAATTAATGTGAATTCGCAATTACTGTGAAAGTATTAAATCCAAATGCCAGAGACCGTGTGTTCCAAATCCACAAGAAATGCTTCGTTGGGCCTTAGAAGAACAGCTTTAAACTACAGGCTGATGTAGATGTTCAAGTTGCTTCAGTCACTAGGAGTTCTAATAGGAGCTATAATTTCAGGATTCTTTCTTAGAGAGAAATCTTTCTTCTGAAAGTAATCTAACCTACTTCTCAGAAGACAGACAGACCTTCAGCCTCTAGAGGCCCTGAGACATAGTGTTTCAATATGGTTAGGAGTTCAGTACTTGAGTCATGTGGATATGGGCTCAAATCCCAGGAGGCAAGGTCTGTTTTTACTTAGTGCCTTTTCTAATATAAAAAAAATGGTCTTTTCTAATACATAAAATGGTCTAATACAGAAAATAAAGTCTTTTTCTCATATATAAAACTAAAAACATCTACCTGTTAGAAGTGTTGTGAGAATTAAATCAGAAATTACTCAGCAGCACTTAATAAAGGACTTGGCATTTAGCCAAATCACAATAAATTTGAATATTTAGGAAATGGTTCTAGAAGGCTCTGTGGTGATGAACCCAACACTCACATTGTGTGGATGAAGGAACTGTGATTGGCAGAATTTGGGAATGAACAGTCTTTGGGTGTCTAGGTCACGTTCTTAGGAAATTATTCAATTGTGTGTGTTTGACAGTACTATAATTCCAGCAGGAACTGAGCTAGACTTGTGCTCTTTGAAGGTATTCTCTGGGAATTAATTGGAGCATGTCACACTTTTGCAAAAATCTTTTTAAAGGTTATGTTCAACTTTGCATATTGTGAATAACAAACTGAATATAATTTCTTTTTGAAAATCTTTACTTTCTGTAATTTAAATCTGTTTTTTAAAAAATAGGCTTAAAAAATGCCTAAACAAAGAATGATCCTGTAGTGAATGACTTGGCTTGCTAGAAGAAGAGGGAGTTATTTGAGATGTCTTATATCATCACTGGGCAGCATATTTTTAGGTGTCAGTCATGCAAATACAGAGGCAGATAGAACAGCAAGTGCAAAGGTCTTGAGGTCAAAAGAGCATTGTGTGTTTTAAGAGTTGGAAAACTCTTATTGTAGTGTGCCAGAATATATTGGAAAATGGAAAAAAGTAGCTGGCAGTAAATAGAGACACTGTGTAAGACCACTATAATGTATGAGATGGGCTAGCCACCATGTTCATACATGTACGTTTTTAATAGATGACAGGCCAGATAGTATAGTTATGGTGTTTGTGTGTTTGTCTGTTTTATAGTACAAGGCCTTCTTTTGAAAGTAAGAGTCAGTATCTGTAAATCATTATATATATTTCCCAGCGGACAGTAGGCCTTCAGTAAATGGTGATGGTATTTATTACATAAAATAACTAATTTTGGGGGCTGTTCTGGGGGTTAAGCCCAGGGCCTTCACACTCAGCTATATTTTCAGTCCTTTTTTTTTATTTTTTTATTTGGAGACAGGGTCTTCCTAAGTCACTAAATGACCTAGCTATACTCAAATCTGCAACCCTGCCTCAGTTTCCCACAGTATTAGATTACAACTATGCACTCACACTGGTGATAAAACTTTTACCACAGTATTTGGCCCATATTAAGCATTCAAAATCATCTTTTTGAAAAACTAAAATAGTATTATTGATATTCTTACATAAAACATTAGTGTAGCAAATGTTGAGTGATATTTGTAGATTTGTTATGTGAAGGGGCAAACCTGTAAGACAGTGACCAATAATTTAGCAGTGGAAGCCTGGGTCCTACTTTGTCTATCCCTAGCACTTTATTATTGAATGCTTCTATAGTGGCAAAGATTTTTTTTTTTAGAAATAATAGCTACTCTCCATTTAAGGCCAAAATATGAACCAAAAGCTGCATTACAGAAGTTTGCGGAATGTGCCCCAGCTTAATGGTTAAACCCAACATTTCTTTTAATGACATTGAAGAAAAGAAAAAAAGTGAAATTCAACAGTTTAGGAAAAAAACAAAATTTCTAAAACAGGCAGCATTCAGATAGATAGATAAAGGTTCAGACTGCCCCTACGTCCAACATAATGAACTATAGTTATAGCTGTGAAACTGGAAATAGCATTTACAGATCACTTGATTGGTGAAATTAAGCCTTTGCCTAATTTGGGCATGTTTTGGCAGCCTTTGGCCTGGGATTGACTGAGAGCCTGACTACTATGATTGACTGACACTCAGTTGTTATTCTCTAGGATACACTCTTAAGTGTATCAGTCACTTTGCCATCACTGGGACAAAATACCCAATGCTTTCAATTTAAGGGAGGACAGGTTTATTTTAGCTCACAGTTTTCATGGGTTTAGTCCATGGTATGCTAGATCTCTGCAGAAATGGCATGGTGGGAGGACCCAGCAAGGAAAGCTCACCTCATGACCTCCAGAAGCAAAGAGTAGAAAAGCCAGAAACAAGAATACGCCCATGCAGGACATGCTACCATGACATCTCTTCTAATCAGGACCTCTGCTTAACAGTACTGTCTGCTATAAATTCATCAATGAACTAATTTACTGATAAGCATATTTCCCCATGACCCAATCTCCTTCCAAAAGCCCCACCTCTGAACACAAGATTTGTGGGGGGACATTGTACATAAATCATAAATTAGGTTAAGTTATAGCTGGTTTACACATCTGGTTAGGTTACAGTTTACTATGTATGGAGGCTGTATTAGGCCACATTTTACCATTCAAGGACTGAATTGGTCTGGACTTAACAATAACAAAAAGTCAGTTATACTTTGTATTTTTTTATTACTTGGGATTGAACCCAGGACCTTTACACTAAGCTATATCCCTGGTTCTTTTGGTATTCGTTTGTTTGTTTGTCTGTTTTTTGAGACAGGGTCTCACTAAAGGACTCTGTTTCTTTTTACTTTCTTAATTGGGAAATACTGTTTACAAAGCCCTACACTGACTCATTCTTGAGGAAAACCTTTAATAAGCTCGGGCCAGGACAGAATCAGGGAAGGGAACAATGGCTGCTTGAACACTGACCACTTGCTTCCTACGTTTTCTGTCTTTCCTGTGTCCTACACCCACAACTCCCAGAAGGGTTTATATTCACCTCTAATTATATGTGAAGAAGATATAATTCATCATGCATCACACAAGCAGTGGGGCAAGAGTTGGAAACTGAACCTCTTGTCTGCTTCAGTTCAGCCCGAGCCATTGCAGGCTACAGCACAACCTGACTGCTTGAGTTCCAGCCCCAGGCTGGTGCTGGGTCTGGTAGAATTCTCACTCAGGACCCAACTGCAAGAGACCACACAGTGCAAATGCAAAGTCTGGCTCTCTTGGTGCACTCAAAAGCAAACCCACCATTTTCAAATCCTAAACTACATAGTAAAAAATATTTTGGTGACTTTAGACCAACCATATTTAAAAGCCCTCTCCTTTCCTCCACAGAAAAACATAGATGTTGAGATTTCCCAGAAAAAAAAAAGCCTCTCACCCTATTTCCTTTGAAAAAAATCAATTTCTTTGGGGGACAAAACTCAATCTCTTTCATCAAAGAATGGATTTAAACAATATCCTCTGCCCTTTGCACGTTTCTTTTTGCTAAGCCTCCAGCTCTAGCAAATGCCACAGGAAGCACCTCCCTCAAAGCCCATTCAGTGGGCACTAAATGCTGCCCACTCCAAAGTGGACCACACGCATGCCTGGGGCAGTCCCCACCCTCCCATAGAGCACAACAGGGGCTCAGCCTCAGCCATGGGAAAAGATAAACCAAACCAGCAACTCCTGCCTCCTCACCTATTGGTAATGGGAAATGAGCTCCAAAATCATAACCTGGGGCTTCTACTCTGGCTTCTCCTGAGTATGACTGCAGCTCAGGCGTGTTGGGGAAGATGGTGGCCAGAGCAGGTCAACTAGCAGAAGAGCAGCAAACCACAAGAAAGAAACCTCTCCTCCCGATGGACACTAACAACCAGGGACCAAGGTGAGCACTAGTCCATGTGGTCCTGGCCATAGAACACTTTCAGAGTAAGCAAAACACCAGCATGTCAGAAGCACACAAGAAAACCTGCAGAGCGCACAGTGCCCTCTACCAATAAAGAAATGGTCCAATATCACAAGCAGGGCCATGAAGTATGTATTTGCTGCTGAGCAATAATAAATTACTAAGTGGCACAGAGGCTGTATTAGTCATTTTCTTATCAAAATTTTCCCATTGGGACAAAATTCCTGACATCCCACTATTTAAAGAGGGTGAGGTTCATTTTGGCTCATAGTTTGAGAAGGTTCAGTGCACAGCTGACTGGTTCCAAGACAGAAACCACAAGGTGGAAGAGCGTGGCAGAGGGAAGCTGCTCATGTCATGGCAGCCAGGAAGCAGATAGAAGGGAGGATCTGGGGGAAAACCTACACTCTTTCAGTCATACTCCCCAGTGACCCACCTCTTCCGACTAGGCCCTGCCTCCTAACAGCACATTTAACTGTGGTACACTCCTGTAATCCCAACACTCTGCAAGGCTGAGGCAGGAAGATTAAAAGTTCCAGCTCAGCCTGGGCAATTTAGCAATTTAGTGAGAAGTGAGATCCTATCACAAAAACTTTTAAAATTTGTTTCCATTTTTTAAAAGCTGAGAGTGCAGCTCAAGGTGAAAGTCAGAATCCAATCACCTTCCAAAAGCCCCATCTCTAAACATAAAATATTTTGAGGGGACATTGTCAAATCCCACACTGTACGGTAAAGTAGGGTTTTAGATCTAAACTCTAACAGAGGCATACTTATTGTCATCACAACCATCATTATTATCATTGCCGTCATCACTTCTCCTATGGAATCTCATTACTAAAGTAAGCTGAGGGAGGGGAGTGAAAATGGCCATGAGTAAAACTGGAGTCACACCTAAACTCTTTGTGAAATGGGCTTATTTTCTAAACCTGAAGGTTGGCACAGATGGTCTGAAAAATGGCACCAAGTGCCACTGGAAGGCTGGAAATTTTTGTACCACATGCCAGGATCTATGAGGTTACATTTCCCATCAGTTCACATTCACTGGGGGAAACTGAGTCATCAGTTGTCCATTCATAGGATCTGCACTCTCCCCCACTTAACCTGAGCTAGGGAAGCAACATCACTTTCAATTGTAGACCTTGGAGACCTATGAAAGCACAGTGACGAAAAAGATCAGCTAAGTGATATCTACACTCTGATGATCATCTTCCCACCAAAGGGTCCCTTGTAACCACTGTAGACAACCCAGAAATACACATGAAGATGACTTGGCACCATCATCCCTGAACACAGAGGACTAGACATTGCCTTACCTTCCAACTAGGAGGACTTGACTCAGACTTAAAAAAAAAAAAAGATGTTTATAATTGTGTGGGACTCATATGCATTTTGATAACAGTGAAGAAGTACAACAAAGACTCCTTTTTAAAACCAGATGCTTTCTGATGGCTCCCCCATCACCCATCTTGGAAGTAGGGGTTCAGTTGAGATAATTCCTTGTGGTACTTTTCTGTCCCCAGATCCTATCGGGAGGAATGATGTGCACCAAATCTTGGGATAAAGCTTACAGATGGATTCTGGGATGAAGGCCCCAAGAGTCTCACATTTCTATTCTCACCATTTGCCAAGAGCAGATCTGGCCACTGCACCAGGGGTCCTAAGTGGGAAGCTATTTCAGGCCACACGAGAAGCAGTGATAACCCATCATTACTGGATAAAGAGTCCAAACACTAAAATAACTAAGAAATGATGACATTCTGAAGTGAAGCAATGGGTCTTGTATCCAGGAATTTCCCTTTGAGGAAAAAAACAAGGGGCCTCTGATTTGGCTGTGTGATTGGCAGAGAAAGAAGAGCATACTTTAGCTCAGTACGTATAGCTGTGCTCCTGGCTGGGCTGGGCTAGGCAATAGTACTTTTTCCATCTAAATTGTTGAAGTGTTTCCAGTTTCTTCAGTGTAAACATTTCCCCCAAAATTCTGCCTCAAAACTGTCCTTCACCAGCTTAAACCAAGCTTTCCTTGCTCAGGATGAGGTTCCCAGGGAAACGACAAGACGTGTGGTACCCAGCTGACATAGAAGAACCAGTCTCAAAGATTTGATGGAGTATTTTAGAGTCACAATGCTCTATAACAAGATGAGTCAAATCTTCTAGAGCCTATACTTTGTAATTAAAAATGAACACAAGCAACCCTACAAGCTTGTTTTCCAAATGGGGCATCCAAGGATCACTGTGGTGGTGGAACTTACCTGAGTGCACACAGAGACCACAGCAGTTAGAGGTGGATCTAGCAGCCTCCTCCCTCCCACATCAGGCCCAGAGATCAGTGTCCAGACTTGTGCTTTCTGTATGTCTGCTCTGAGTCCAATGAGTCATAGAAAATGACTTCAGGTGGATGCATAGGACAAAAGAGGCAGAGTGTTTAGGGTTTTGGTGAGGGTTAGAGAAAGAGCTAGGGTTTTTCCTACAATGCGGATTGGGAGAAAATGCCAAGAAACCAGAGAAACATCTTCCCCAAATGTATCTCAGTTTCCATTTTCACCTGGCCTGTCCTAAACCCTTGGATATTGGCAATGTGAACAAATGGCACACTGAAACATAACCTGGTGTTATGGTTTATATTCCAGTGGCCCCGCCAAGTCTCATGTCATCATGGCATGGATGCTGCTGAGTTTAGCATTCATGACTGGTTTGTTGTCTGGCGCTGGGATTGATGGTGTGAGTGCGGCACCCACCTAGGGGTAGAGCCAACATACATGTAAGGGCAGGAAGAAGGCGTGTCTCTCTCTCTCACCAGTTCACATCTTGCTGTTTTGTGGCTGCTATGACGGGGTGCCCCCCAACCTCTGCCATGCCATGCTGCCTTGGAGCCAGCTGAGTATGGACTAAAACCTCAAAAAACTGTAAGAAATAAACCTTTCCTTCCCTAATTTTTGGCATCAAGTATTCTGTCTCAGCAATGAGTTAAAAGTAACCAAGACGCCTGGCAAGCTCTAAGGGAAGTTTATGTGTTAATCATTCTATAGTGTCATAGTACCAAAGGAAGTGTGTATCTATCATAAACTGCTGTGTAATGAATTACCCCAGTATGCTTAAAATAATATCCCTTTTATTGCCACACTTCTTGCAGGTGAGGATTTTTTAGAGGGCTCAGCAGAAACAGGCTATCTGTGCCTTGTGTAGCATTGGCTGAGACAGCTCAGCTGGGGTTGGAGTATGAAGATGGTCTCATTTGTGTGTCTGAGGCCCTGGTTCTGGTTGTTCACTGGTGCACCTCTTTCTCTTCCTTGTGGTCTCTCTCTCCACATGGCTTGTCTCTCTAGTTGGACCAGCAGGACTTCTTTGCCTCTGGAGAGAATGAGGAAGATGTATGACCTCTTTAAGGTCTGGGCTTATGAGTTTAGAATATCTCTTCTGTCATACCGTATTGCTCAAAGCCAGTTCCAAGGCTAGGTTCAATGGTAAGGAAAGAGAAATTCCACTTTTTCATGGAGGAGCAGCAAATTCAGGTTGCCAAGGACACAGACCTGGGAGGCAGGATTCCTTAGAGCCAGTTTTTGTAAGTTGCTCCATGGTGCTTGTCACCAGAAGCATGGCCTGAAATAATGGAAGAGAGAAGTGGATCCAAGAACAAGTGGTGAGATCTGAATCGACTCTTTACCTCTTGCACTCAGTCAGTGTGGCCTCAGGCAAGTCACCACCTCAGCCTCCTACAATAAACTTTTGAGCAGGGTGTGGTGGAACATGCCTATAATCCCCAAACTCTGGGAAGATGAGGCAGGAGGCTCTCAAGTAGTTCAAGCTCTGCCTAAATTAAACAGAGACTCTGTCTCAAAAATTAGAAAACAAAAAATGGAATGGGGATGTAGCTCAATGTGAAAAAATAAATAAATACACAAATAAATATAAAGGAACTTTCTATAATGTTGGCATATGACACAATGACTTTGCTGAAATGACAAAATGAGATCGATGAAATTAAAGCATGTTGAAAACCGTTGACTATGATACAATTCTAAAAAAAAGTTTTAGTCCATATATTACTGTTGCATTATTTATTTCATATCCTTCCTCTTTCTAAAAAGCATTCAAGATAAAGAGTAGATGGCTGGCGGAGGAGCGATCTGCAAATCCTGCAAAGAGCAGTGTTGTTTAACAAGCTCTGCTTACAAACCCAGCAGGGCCACTTTCTAACACAGAGAATCACTTACCTCTCTGAATCTGAGTGTCATCAATAAAATTACATTTTCTTGAGTATTAGATTTTTTTTTAAATTTGATTCTTGTGGGGATTATTATAAAAGAGCTAACACAATTGGCAGAAAAAATCTTTTCATCACCCTTATTTCTCAAACATTTGCACTGTGACAAATCTGAAACTCATTATTTGAACTGTCAGACTTTCTAGAAAAATGCTAGTTTAGTGCATACCTAAGTGGCTTTTTCAATTGAGATTTTATTTTTTAAAGAAAGCCAAAAATATGTTTTAAAAGTCAAGGTCATCTCTTCTTTAAAAAAGAAAAAAAAAACAGTCCTATTACCTAAGTTGGGTTCTCTGGTTGGGGATATGAGAAATCCCATCTCAGGGGGCAGAGGGGCAACCGTATCTTCCCAAGCCTGCAGGGACTGGGTTGTCCTCTTTGCACCCATGGTTGAGGCAGGGACACAGACACCGTACAATACGGTTCCCATCCCAAGAGCTGGGCTTTCTGACCCATGCTCCTACAGTGCTACTCATAGGTACCAGAGCACCTTATCTGGACATTTAAATCCAGGTCTCCAGGGGTGCTGTCTGGCAACTTGGGGAAAGACAGGTGGGGATCTCTGTAGCACCAGCCCACCAACCCCATTGCTTGACCTGGACATAGCTGTCTTGTGTTGTTTGCTATACTTTGACTGGTATTTGCCCAAGTTGACTCCGGTTTCCCAACTCACACTGTGTTTAAATCTCTGCTCCTCCTCTAGCCCAGTTCTCCTTTGCCCCTACTTGGGCCCAGCCTTGAGACTCCGGTTCAGCAAGGACGCCAGCTGGAATTGGCTGCTCACACAAATCAGTGTGGATGGCCCCGAGGACCAGGGTCCTGGGAAAGGGAAAGAGGTCAAGGAGATGACTAATCAAAAAGGAGGGATCATGACAGGCTTGGCTTCCTCCAGCCAAGCAGAACCTAATCCTGAATGGAACTGAAGGGATGGGCTCCTGAATAAGGCAGATGCCAAATGTAGGCGGTTTCTATTCAGATCTGTGTTTGAGTGTTTAGTAAACTAGGTTTGGATGAAGCAGTTGAAAAGCAGAAACCAGCACAGGTTCTGAAGAATAATAGGAGAATGTGACTGATTCTTAAAAGGATTG
>RJWM01036247.1:0-18176 GCA_004363535.1 Dasyprocta punctata | reverse complement strand
TTATTCCCATTTAGGAAAGAGGGCTAAAGTGTTTCCAATACAAGCCAGCAAACAAGAACTGCCTTATTAAATTGCTGACCAGTGATAGTAAGTTGAGGGTCTTCCTAGACACAGGGTAGTGGAAGAGTGTCTGGATATATCCATTTACAGAAGCAAAACAGGATATTAGGACATCTGGAACAGGATCATCTTGTAATAAGCCAGCATGGTAGCACAAACCTATAATCTCAACATTCACGAGGCTGAGGCAGGAGGTCAGCCTGAACTATGTAAGACCATCTCAAAAAAAAGAAAAGAAAAGAAATCATCTAGTAATGAGGAGGAGGTGGGAGGGCAGAAAAGCCAAATAGGGACATGAGCTTTGCCTCCCAAGAAGTTTCTTTCAGAAATAAATGATGCCAGGCATGGTGGCACATGCCTGTAATCCCAGCACTTGGAAGAATGAGTTAGGAGAATTGCCAAGAGCTCAAGGCCAGCCTGAACTACATAGGGACACTCTGTTTCAAAAAAACAAAACAACAAAAAAAGAAATAAATGATGATGGTACATATAGAAACAAAATTGATAGAGGTATGGGAACTGCTGGATGGAAGGAGCTCTGTAAGCTCGTGATTGGGCGAGGTGGACAGCAAGACCCAGAAGTAGGAAAGGAAACAAGGGCAAAAATGATAGATCTTTGTTTTACCATGTGATGGTTTCGCAGAAGAAGGCATCTGCTGCCAATTGTTGAGCATGTGGCATTCCTTAGGTGATCTGGCCTTGATGCCTAATTTGCTTTATAAACTTAATTCTCCATAAGTAATTAAATCATCAATTCTTAATTACATGAGTAATTAAACATGGATTATTCCAAACAGAAAAGAATCTAACAAGTATTATAATTTGGTCAGGATTCCTGCTGCCATAAAACTTTGGTATGTCTAACGTTTAGGCTTTGCACAATTCCCTCGAATAAACAGAATTCACTAATATTAGCTCAGTTGCTCATTGAAACCCCTCAATGAACTTGGCCCTGCTGCTTTTTGGGGTGGGCACAAAGAACAGCTCCTGAGGGTGGGTGCCAAACATCAGCTCAAACTTGCTTGTTTTCGTGAAACCCTCCCTGGCAGTTGGCCAGAAAGCAACAGTTTCCTGCTCCAGAAGCCTTCTCTTCCAGTTCCACTGTCAGGAGCCAGATAAAATGCTGGATCCAAAAGCATCATCTGTCTTCAGACTGTTTTGGTACACATACTTCTCCTTAGCAACTTTTACTTTTTTTGAGATAGGGTCTCGCTACGTAGTGAGGCTGGCCTTAAACTATGTAGCTCAGGCTTGCCTCAAACTCACATCGATCCTCCTGCCTCAGGCTCTCAAGGGCACAGAGGTTACAGGTATGCACCACCACACCTGGCTCTCCTTAGCAATTTTTACCACCTAAATACCTGGAAATTCAATACTGTATCATATTTGGGGGAGGTTAGAAAAGATTCACGTAGTCAACCCCCATTTTTGCACTTACTCTCAGGGAAGATCTTTGCCTGGAATCCTTTGCCAAAGACCAAGTTCTCCAGATTATTGAAGGCCTGGGTAGCGGAGTTAAGCAGGAGGGCGTGAAAGGGCGGCAGGGCTGTGTGGGCAAGGGTAGTAGCCTACGTGGCCCTTCCTCCCTTCCAGCACTCCTCCCCTTCCCAGCACAGGGAGGATACGGTGAGCGAGAAGACGAACAGGCCGGAGCCCAGCAGGCCGCCCTGGATGGTGAGCCACTCCGTAGAGGCCAGTTGGCGGCTGTACATCTGCATCCCGGCGAAAAGCAGCAGGGACAGGAGGGAGGACAGCGCCAGCGAGGTGCCAGTGCCCACCACTGGCAGGTATAAGATAAGGGATGGAATCAGCCGTGGGCCTCCCAGGGCCCAGGCTGATCTGGCCGGTCCCGGAGCTCGGCCGGTTCCAAGCTCCCAGGTCCGCAGCCATACCCTAGCTCCCCACAGCCTGCGGGCACCCCCGCAATCCCCAACCCCAGGCACCCTGATTTCTCCCGCCCCATGGAAATGCCCACTCCCTGAAGCCCAGGACACGTCAGCTTTGCTGGGAGAGCCAGGAAACCTGCACCACCCCGACTCCGACCCCAGCCAGCCCAGCGCAGGGGTCCAGCGGGTCCCGTTACCCATCATGCCCCGCCAGTCGTTCCAGTCAGCGGCTCCAGTCAGCGGCTCGGGCCAAGAAAGGAGCTGAACCCGGCACGGGTCGCTGTGCGCGTGCGTCAGCGCCCTGCGCGGACTAGCTGCGCTCCGCCTCTTCCTCTTTCAGCCTTTTGGCATCTGGCCGCGCAGCGCCCTCTCCTGGCACGGAGGAAGAAATGCGCAGAAGAGAATCCCGCGGCCACCGCCCCGGTCCCTAGCCTTTGCCTACCCAGGGCATCCGCCTGTTGTCAGTACATCTGCCCTTATGTCAAGTCCTGGGCCCATAGCCTATCGCCTCGAGCCTAGCTCTGTCTTTTTCTCCATTCAGTTATGCCATCTGTAGTGCACGTTCCTCAAACTTCCCTGTCCTATGCTTGTTTCTCTAACATCTCCTGTGGACTTTTGCCCAACCCCAAAACGTAGCACTCCCCACCTGACGCTCATCCTCCTCTAAAACTAGCCTTCGCTTTTATACAGTTAAGATTTGGGGGCCATGATTGACGTGTTTTGAAATTTTGTTGTAGTTTTTTTGTTTTCTTCTTTTTTTCTGTGTTTTTATCCTTGAATAAAATAGATTTGGAAAAAAATAAAATAAAAAATAGGCAGAAAAAAAAGATTCGGGGGTCAATGAAGAACTTCAATATAAGAAACGGTTCCCCCCTCAAAAATTCTATGTTACCCACCCCACCCCCCGACCGCTTTTCTAGAACCACGAGGAGGACCACGTGGGAAGAACTATTTCCCACCCCCTACCCCCGACGGGCGCTGTTCGAGGCTGGTCCTGGAGCATGCGCAGTGACAGCTCACCCCCCCACACACACCCCCACCCGGCTCCTGCTTTGAGCCCTGGGTTCGCAGCCGCAGCCGGGATCCTGCGCCCGGACACTCGGGCACCCGAGGGCGGGCGGGCACGGTAGGGCCATGGCTGAGGGTGAGGATATGCAGACCTTCACTTCCATCATGGATGCACTGGTCCGCATCAGTGTGAGTTAAAGTGGGGTACAGGGAAAGGGAGGGGGCGCAAGGGATCCGGGGCAAGAGGAACCTTGAGCAGGTAGGGATGAGGAAGGTGCTGGGATGTAAACTGTAATGGCTAGTGACGCCAGAAGCCACTGCGAGGGTCGGAGCGCAGGGATGAGAGGGTAGCCCTAGGGCAAGGGGTGGCGAATGCCGCGACGCGCTAGCTGGCTGGATGTGAGCTGCGAGGAGCTGCCTGGGCAAGCCAGTGGGCTGGGGTAGCCGCCAGCAGCGCCCCAAGACAGGGACTTCAGGGGAAAGGAGCTACGCCTGGAGAAGGGGGCATGTGTGAGCTTGGATATTTTCCAGGAAAACCGAAGACAGGTAGGGGGCGATGAAGGTGCCGCCCCAGGGTCCAGTTTCCAATTTGCGCCCCTCCTTAAGACCCCACCCCACCGCACCCCCACTGAGGGCTGCTTCCGAGCCTGTGGTTGTCATGGCAACCCGTGCCCGGCTCTCCTAGGGGCGGTGCCAACCCTGCTCCCCACCACCACTTCCTTCTCCCTCCCTCCCTGTCCCTCCCTCCTTTGTGTCAGCTGCGCCCCTGACCGGGATGGCTGCGAAAAGAGGGACCAAGGTGAGGTGTGGGGGTGGGGCGTAGCCTGAGGACCCCTGCCACCAAAAGGGGGAGGGTTACTTCCGGTGGGGAGGGGGCGAGAAGGCGGAGCTCTTGTACCACCACCACCACCACCCAGTTTGCGCAGGAAGGGGCAGGCAGGCCAGAGGGTAGGGGGCGAAAGGGAATGGATTGGAACTGGCCACTGAAAGAGATGAATGGGCAAGGATAGGATGGAGGATGGAGGCTGGGGCAGCCGCAGGCCTGAGCCGCGGCAGCAGGCTGAAGAACCAGCGGCGCTGGGCTTTGGAGAGAGGCACGTTTGTAGGGAGTACGAGAGAAGGGGCTGGGGTCCTGCACAGAACTCAGAGTGGACGGTGTCCTTGAGCTCAAAGCCAGAGGCCGGCGGCCCAGACACTGAGGGATGGAGACAGGTGAGGGGAGCTGCCCAGCGCGGCTGCAGCCGGAGTGGTGGGGGAGGGGCTTAAAGCTAGGGGAGGCTGGAGCTCCAACCATCCCTTCTTGTGGACCTTTAGCGCTTTGAGAACCAGAAGCAAGGGACAGAGAGCTGGGAAGGTGTGTGAACCAGGCCAAAGAAGGTACCTGGCCAAAGGCATAGGTCACTTGGCTTGTCCCTTCCTGAGACCCCTAGGGTCTTTAAAGGCAGCTGAGGGACCTGCCGAGATTGCCCAGGTGTCCAAGCTCTGACTCAGCCTCCTGCTCCCTCCACAGACGAGCATGAAGAATATGGAAAAGGAACTGCTGTGTCCAGTGTGTCAAGAGATGTACAAGCAGCCACTGGTGCTGCCCTGTACCCACAATGTGTGCCAGGCCTGTGCCCGGGAGGTACTGGGCCAACAGGGCTACATAGGCCATGGTGGGGACCCCAGCTCCGAGCCCACCTCTCCTGCCTCCACCCCTTCCACCCGCAGCCCCCGCCTCTCCCGCAGAACACTCCCCAAGCCTGATCGCTTGGACCGACTGCTTAAATCAGGTGGGGCTGGGGCTGGTGGGGCAGGGTGGGAATGCAGGGCTGTCCATCACAAAGGTTGAAAGGGTCCATCTCTGGTCAGTCACATCTGCATGTCTTTCTGGGGAAAATGATACTGCTTATCTGGGCTGTAATGAGGGCTGAACTCTGGCCCAGTAAAAATCTAATTTTTCAGTTGAATAGACGTTCCCCATCCCCAGCTAGCTGTAACTCATTTCCTCTACCTCCTGGGTCCATCCACAGGCTTTGGAACGTACCCTGGGCGGAAGCGAGGTGCGTTGCACCCCCAGGTGATCATGTTCCCCTGCCCAGCCTGCCAGGGTGACGTGGAGCTGGGGGAGAGGGGCCTGGCGGGGCTTTTCCGGAACCTGACCCTAGAGCGTGTGGTGGAGCGGTACCGGCAGAGTGTGAGCGTGGGAGGTGCCATCCTGTGCCAGTTATGCAAGCCCCCACCACTAGAGGCCACCAAGGGCTGCACAGAGTGTCGTGCCACCTTCTGCAATGAGTGCTTCAAGCTATTCCACCCATGGGGCACCCAGAAGGCCCAGCATGAGCCCACCCTGCCCACCCTCTCCTTCCGCCCCAAGGTGAGCCAACTCTTGCAGGGCCTGGGGAGGGAGGGGCATGGTGGTGCCAGGTGTGTGGGGTTGCCTGGCATTGTGGACTTCCAAAAGGAGGTTGGCAGGGAGTTACCACTGCCAAGCTCCTTTTTCTGTAACAAAGTCACTGGGAAAATCATTTGACGTCTCTGGGCCTCCCACTCCTCTGCTGCACAGGGATAATAGTATCTGCATACCTGCAGGATTGTTGATAGATCACAGGAGGCAATGTTTGTTCCCTAAAAAGTTTTTATACACTAAGAAGATTTGTACGCCTTTACTCATTGAACAGTTACTGAGCATCTATGAGCATGATCCTTTTCTGGATGGTAGGGGCACAGCAGTAAACAAGATGGACAAGTTTAACTATGAACCACAGAGTTTAGATTAATTATCATCCTTATTGTTTTTATTACTGCACATCCCTGCCATGTAGATGGAAGGAGGAGCAATTCTGGTGAAACGGGCATTGCCTGGAGGCTGAAGGGAAGGATTTGATACCAGTGTGTACCACTGGGTGACACTGTGGAGCCTCACAGCTGATCTCTTGGCTGCAAGAGACTGACCCTTGGAGGGAGGGCACCAAACTGATCCTGGGGGGTAGGTCAGCAACTAGCTATCTCACTGTGCTTTGTGTCCCTAGGGCCTGATGTGCCCAGACCACAAGGAAGAGGTGACTCACTACTGCAAGACGTGTCAACGGCTCGTATGCCAACTCTGCCGGGTGCGGCGCACCCACAGTGGGCACAAGATCACACCAGTGCTCAGTGCCTACCAGGCACTTAAGGTGAGGACCCCCCTCCTCGGCCCCAGCACCAGCTCACACTGATCACTCACGCACCTCCTCTGGACTGCTGGCATCTGCAGAGCCAAGCATGATCCCCAATGCTTTCTTCCCCCTCAGGACAAGCTGACAAAGAGCTTGACATACATCCTGGGAAACCAGGACATGGTACAGACCCAGATCTGTGAGCTGGAGGAGACCGTCCGGCACACAGAGGTGAGGGAGGGCAAAGAGGTGGGCCCTGGGCCCTGCCTGGGATGGGGGCAGGAAAGGGACATGGTGGACATGCCCATGCTACCTGCACAGGAAGCCCATGAGGGGTACACATATGTGGAGGTGGGGGTTCTTGATTGGCAGGAACACCAGTGCCTGGGTCTGCACACAATCATAGCTCAAGAAGAGAACTGAAGTGCCCTCCGGCTCAGTTCCTTCCCAGGGCTAGTGCACATTCCTGGAACTAGGATAGGCGAGAACTCAGATGTCTTCCACCGGATTAGATCAGATGACCTGGGAGCAGACAAAAAGGATGCCTAGCAGCCAATGGACAGTAGCCAGTCCCATCCAATGGGACAGTAGTACAATGGTGGCCTCTCTTATTTGGGTGTGTCTTTCAGGGTTAGGAATATGAAAGAATTATGGCAAAATATACCAAATTGGTGCAATGGTTATTTAAGGCTGTAATCACTTAAAGTACTGTAACTTCAGAAAGGATATTTTGGTTTGTGTCTTCCCACATACAGCAAGGCATAAAGATTCTTCTAAGAGGGATAGTCTTCACATACCTAGGCCCTGTAGTCAGGGCTGCAACAGGAACCTGAATAAACAAACTCTGAAGGAACTCTTATCTTCCACTAGTTTCTATACCTCCCCCCACTTATCTCTTAGCAACATCCCTAGAATTTATGACTCTAGTCCAGATATCCCCTGCCCTGTCATTCCTTCACAAAGGCATTGCTCTAGGGTCAGCTGTGTAGCTCAGTGGTAGAGCAGAACAAGGCCTTGGGTTTAATCCCTAGCAATGCTCCTCCCCCACAAAAAAGGCAAATGGATTATTCTTTGTCTCTGAAGTTTAAAAGCATCATCTTTGTTTGGTTGGTTTTGTTGGGAAGTTCTGTTTGTTTGTTTTGTTTTGTTTTTGAGACAGGGTCTCGCTGTATAGTTTAGACTGGCCTTGAACTCATAGCAATCCTCTTGCCTCAACCACCACAGTGGTGGGATACAGGCGTGCACCACCACACCTGGCAAAAGTATCACTCTTTGGACATTTTATTTGAACTTTGCTCTCTTGTAAATATCCCCATGCACATATGACATTAATAAAAAAAAAAATTATGCTTTTTTTTTTCTGTATTCTAGATCTACTCAAAAAGGGGGAAGTGGAAGGGATTTCTGTCCCTACAATTATGATATGGGCATCCAGGAAGGTTAGAACAAATGGTTGGTCAGAAGCTGAGACCATCTAGGGGTACTGGTGCCTTGGCCACTTTGAAAGGATTGGTAGGATTTCCTCAGATCCTCTGTGGTCCTAGCCAGGGTGCTGTACACAGGAGGTCCCCCTCCAAGAGAAAGAGAGTAAGTCATGCATCCTTTGGGTGTTGCTCCTGAGCAGGTGAGTGGTCAGCAAGCGAAGGAGGAGGTGTCACAGCTGGTACGGGGGCTGGGGGCTGTGCTGGAAGAGAAGCGGGCCTCACTGCTTCAGGCCATCGAAGAATGCCAGCAGGAGCGGCTGGCCCGACTCAGCACCCAGCTCCAGGAGCACCGGAGCCTGCTGGATGGCTCAGGTCTGGTGGGCTATGCCCAGGAAGTGCTTAAGGAAACAGACCAGCCTTGCTTTGTGCAAGCAGCCAAGCAGCTGCACAACAGGTACTAAGGGGTATGGCACAGGGCATACATAGGCTCCTGGGAGGTAGGGGCATCTTGGGTGTAGCCAACAGCTAAGACAATCTCTAAGGTACTTCCAGGTGGAGAGCTGGGGCCCTGGGGGCTTCCATAAGGTCAAACTGATGCTAGCTGTTCCAAGCGGTGAGAAAGAGACCCAGAGCAGAGGCCAAGGCTCTAAGGATGGCAAGGCAGAATGAAGGGGGAGGGTGGCTGCCCGGATGGCAGTCCCTGACCCTTTCCTGTCCCCATCCCAGGATTGCCCGAGCTACTGAGGCCCTCCAGACCTTCCGGCCAGCTGCCAGCTCCTCCTTCCGCCATTGCCAGCTGGACGTGGGGCGTGAGATGAAGCTGCTGACAGAGCTTAACTTCCTTCGAGGTAAGGAGATGGCCAGGCCCATGCCCAACCAGAGCCTTCTTCCCTTCCTCCCCAGCAGCGGGCCCGGGGGGCAGTGCCCACCGGGGACCTCCCGGCCTCCTGCCTGGCTTGGCCAGCCACTCCTCCCACCCTGCCACACCGTCCTACCGCGCTCAGCGCTGCTTCTCCCTCTTTTTGTTTGTAGGCTGTGGCCACCGCGGACTCTGCTCCGGAACACCCCAGGCAAGTCAGCGGCCCTGCCCCGGGGGCCCTGCCCCCCGCCAGGCCTCCTCCCCATCCCACTCCCATGCAGCTTGCAGCTCGGCCACACACTTGTTGCTTCCTTCTTTCCTGCCCTTACCGACCTCTTAGTCCTCCTGCCTGACCAGTGCTCTGTCTCTTCTGCCGTCTTTAGGCCCTTTCCTAATCCTAGCCCTCTGACCCTTGTCATTGTGACCCTTGCCCTCTGGACTTCTACTCTCTTCCCCTTGTCCTACCTGTCCTGTCCTGCTGGCAAGCTTGCTCTACCTCTGTCATCTCCCTGTTTTCTGTCTTGCTGTCTCTGGCACCTCCTTCCAGACCCCATACCCTGCCTTCCTGCTCAGGGCCCTCTTGCCTGGGTTCTAGTGGCCTCTACCTACCTCGCTCTGGGGCTCCTTCTAACTCATAGACTAAGCTTCAAGGGCCCTCAGAACCTTTCTGCTCTGATATCCCCATTTGAATGAGGAGGGAACTGAGGCTCAAAAAGGGGTAGAATCAGGTAGCAGCAGATCAGAACCAGGGCACAGCCCTTCTGACCTGTGCCCAGCAACTCCCCCACCTCTTTCTCCCTTGGGCCCTGCCCATTCTTTGCCCAGTGCCCAGGATGGGGTCTTTTCCCAGTTCCCTTACCCACACTCATCCCCCCGGCTCCCGCTGCTTTCCCTTTTCCTGCCTGCCCTGCCCTCCATCCCAGGCCAGTGGCCAGGCCCTGACTGACCTCCATTATCTCTTCCAACAGTGCCTGAGGCTCCTGTCATTGATACCCAGCGCACCTTTGCCTACGATCAGATCTTCCTGTGCTGGCGGCTGCCCCCCCACTCGCCACCTGCCTGGCACTACACCGTTGAATTCCGGCGCACAGATGTGCCGGCCCAGCAGGGACCCATGCGCTGGCAGCGGCGGGAGGAGGTGAGGGGCACCAGCGCCCTTCTTGAGAACCCCGACACAGGCTCTGTGTATGTGCTGCGTGTCCGGGGCTGCAACAAGGCTGGCTACGGCGAGTACAGCGAGGATGTTCACCTGCACACACCCCCGGCACCTGGTGAGTGACAGGCGTGTGCGCGGTGCAGCGGACACAGGGACTCCAGCAGAGGGACTGGGATGCCAGCCTTGGTACTCAGCTGGTTCCACGTGGGCCCTGGAGGAGCCATTTAATACCGTGGGTCACACACACTTGCTCTGGAGTTAGGCTGCCTAGGTTCTACCTCCAGCTCTGCCTTTTTCCAACTGTGTGTCTTGGCCAAGTTTTACACCTTCTCTCAGCTTCAGAGTCCTCCTCTATAGGAAGGATAATAATACATCATAGAGTTACTGTGAAAAACCTGGGCATGGTGGTGCACGCCTTTAATCCCAGTACTTGGGAGGCTGAGGTAGGTGGAGCGTTGTGAGTTCGAGGCTGACTTGGGCTATAACACAAGCGCAAGGCTGGCCCGAGCTACATAGTGCGACCCTGTCTCAAAAAACCAGGGCCGAAGTTTGGCTCAGTGACTTAAGCACCTGTCTGGCAGGCACAAGCTTGTGAGTTCGATCCCCAGTGCCACAAAAAAAAAACAAGAGTTACTGTGAAAATTAAACCACTGTGAGATAATACATACAAAGAAAGCAGATTCCAACTCATAGTAAGGGCTCAGTAAATGTTAGCAAAAATAGCCAGGCAGGGTGGTGCATGCATGTAATCCCAGTTACTTGAGAGACTGAGGCAGGAAAATGGCAAATTTCAGGCCAGCACAGGCAATTTAGCAAGACCCTGTCTCAATATAAGAAATAAAAAATAAACTGGGTGTGGTGGTACATGTCTATAATCCAAACACTCTGGGAGGCTGAGGCAGGAGGATGGCAAATTCAAACCCATCCTGTATAACATGACTTAGCAAGACCCCGTCTCGAAATAAAAAAAAATTTATTGGAAAAGACTAGGGATTCAGCTCAGTGAAAAGACCCTGGATTCAAACCCAGCGCCACACAGTAACAATAACAATGACAACAATAATTATTATTGTTATTATTATTATAAAAGGGCTGACAATATAGGTCAGTGTAGTATGCTTGCCTAGCATGTGTGAGGCCCTGAGTTCAATCACCTGTACTGTATAAAAGAAAAAAAAAAAAAAAAAAGCAAAATGACTCCAGAAAATAGTTTGCACCTTGAGGCTGAGGTATGGGTGAGACAACTTGAGTAAAGGGTAAAAATGGTCCAGGTTGGATGCGGGGGCCAGGAGTGAGCACCAGAGTGTGGTCTAGATGGTGGTGGGAATGTCACCAGGCACAACAGAAAAACAGTGGGGACTCTCTACTACACCAGCCATGAGAAAGGGGTTGGAGGAAGCTTGTGAGTCAGCCAGGTCTGGGATAGTGGTTTCTGTCCCAGGAGTTACCACTGAAACTTCCCTGGGGTCCCATGCCTACACCCCTCACTCGGCTCCCCAGGCCCAGTTCCCCTGCCTTCCTGCTCATTCCTGGTGACCAAAGGCTTTGACAACTTGTTTCCTCTTCTAAAAATCTTGTGATAACACCTCACAGTCCCTGGTGCCAATGTTTGTCTCTAGAGTCCTTCCTTCTGTCTCAACTCTCCTCCTCCTTCCAGTCCTGCACTTCTTTCTCGATGGCCGCTGGGGTGGGAGCCGAGAGCGACTGGCCATCAGCAAGGACCAGCGAGCAGTGCGGAGTGTCCCAGGGTTGCCCTTGCTGCTGGCTGCTGAGCGGCTGCTGACTGGCTGCCACCTGAGCGTGGACGTGGTGCTGGGCGATGTGGCTGTGACCCAAGGCCGCAGCTACTGGGCCTGCGCTGTAGACCCTGCCTCCTACTTGGTCAAGGTGGGCGTCGGGCTGGAGAGCAAGCTTCAGGAAAGCTTCCAGGGTGCCCCCGATGTGATCAGCCCCAGGTCAGGCCCCTCTGGAAGGGTTGGGGTAGGGGAGCCCTGGGTGGATGCTGGGGGCAGGGTAGGCATGCAAGGGGGCACAGACTTGCTGCAGTGCGGGAGGGGCTGAGGAGGAGAAAGAAGCAGGAAGAGGGAGCCCGGGTGGGAGGCCTAGGGCCAGGAGAGCTGTCTGCTCAGCATAAGGGGCTTCACGGATTGGTTTTCAGGGTGTGTGAAGGGGAAGGGATGGTAGAAGAGGAAGCCTCACCATTTCCTTCCATCTGTCACTCAGGACCAGAATACCACCTCTCCAAGCCCCCTTCCCCTCTCTCCCTCCCACGCCATTTTCAACCTCCTCACTCCACAGAACTTTTTCCTAAGATTTTCTTCACCCACCTCTTTTCTCAGCATCCAAAAATCCTCCCTTTAAACATCTCAGCCCTCCTCACCCCCACATCCTACTTAACACCCTCCCACAAGTGCTTTACTCCATGAACACTTTCTCCCCAGCACTCTACCCCCAACACTCCACTGCTTCACAGTGCTTTCTTCCCAGCACTGATTCTCTCCTAGCACCATTGTCCCTGATCCTATGTCCCCCTAGCATCCCTCACATCTCTCTCTTTTCTCTTTTCTTTCTTTTTCTCTTTCTCTCTCTCTCATATAATGCCCCCTGTATCTTAATCACTAACCCCTCAGTCTTCCAGCATCCCCTCCCCAAACCCTCTCCCCAGCACAAATTCCCCAACAGCGTTTTTCTTGATGCCTCCCTATCTCGATAAGCACCACATCCCTTCAGTGCATTGTATGTCTTTCCTCCCCCGTACCTCTCGCCAATATGCTTTCCTTTCAGCACCCCTTTCCCACCAACCCAAGCCCTAACCCTACACTCTTAATACCTGTCTCTTCAGCACATCTTTTCCTTGATACCCAAAATGGATCCTTTCAACTTCTTGCTCCCCAACATCCATCCTTCCAACATCTCAGCCCCTGGTCCTCGCCTCCCACTTCCTTATTCCAGCCCCCAACATCTTCTGTTCAACATCCACCCCTGCAGGTACGACCCAGACAGTGGGCATGACAGCGGTGCTGAGGATGCCACAGTGGAGGCGTCACCACCCTTTGCCTTCCTAACTATTGGCATGGGCAAGATCCTGCTGGGGTCCGGAGCAAATGCAAATGCAGGGCTGACAGGGAGGGATGGCCCGGCAGCCAGCTGCACAGTGCCCCTGCCACCCCGCCTGGGCATCTGCTTGGACTATGAGCGAGGTCGAGTTTCCTTCCTGGATGCTGTGTCCTTCCGTGGGCTCCTGGAGTGCCCCCTGGACTGCTCCGGGCCTGTGTGCCCTGCCTTCTGCTTCATTGGGGGTGGTGCAGTACAGCTCCAGGAACCTGTGGGCACCAAACCTGAGAGGAAAGTCACCATCGGGGGCTTTGCCAAATTGGACTGATCCTCTCAACTGCCTCCTCCGGCCCTGGGTCTCACTGGGCCTCCCTAAGCCTCCTGGCACCGGGTTGTTCCCCCAGCAGCTTCTCTCTCAAACACCCTTCCTGTAGACCTGCCCTGTTCCCTCTGTCTGTGTCTCCCCAGGGCTTTCTCTTGCCTAAGGGGCTCTCCTCTGCTCACCTCTCTGGATGTGCCCAGGTCCCATGCCCACCAAGTCTTTGCTCCATGCCCTTCCCTTGGCATCTTATCTAAATCAAGAGAGATCCCTTCTTCCCCACCCCTGTCCTGTGCCCCCAAGGCTGACTGGGAGGAAGGGCACCTAGAACACTGGGCCTGATCATCAGTATGCCCTTTGCCTTGCCAATCTCCCTGCCCCATCAATGCTGAGCTACAGCCTCGGGGCAGGCAGGCTTTGGCCTCCATAGTGAGGGAGAGGGGACCCTATCATCTTGCTTTATTTATTTGGGTCCCCACACCCCCAGATGCATGTCCCTATGTTTCTCTTGCATGCTTTACCTGTCCTGCACCCATGCCAAAGTGCCAAGTCCCCCTGGGGAACCGAGCTAAGGCTAGGTGTCCCTTCTGGGTTGGGCCAGGCAAGGCCTCTGGTGCCAATGCTGCCTCCCTGTGGTGGGCACTGCTAGGCCTGTGCAGAACAACAGCTGTAATTTTCATGATTTATAAACAATAAACTGTGACACCAGGTATATTTTTGGCTTCTCAGAGTGTGACCATTCCTCTTAAGTTTATGTGCCAGGTGTGGGAACAGAGGCTTTCAGGGTGCCCTGCTGTTGGCAAAGCAGGGGTGCCAGGTAGATGTGGTAACCAAGGGAAGGAGTCCCCAATCCATCCCCAATCCTCCTGCCACACCTGTATCAGGCCAGGCTCTGTGTGACCTTAACCGCCAGGGAGCACAGCACTCTGGCTGCTGGCATCAGGCACTAGCTGGGCATCCAGGCAGTGACACCAGGCCTGGGAGACTGTGGTTTATAGTGAGCCCTACCCAGACCTTGTCACCAGCTGGAAAGTTAATATTTGTAATCCCATGGAAAAGTTACTGGAATTCTAGCGAATTGATTCCAATCTACCACTTCCAGTGCAACCCATGGCAAGAATAATGACACTAAGGCATATCTATAGTTGTGGGGAGCCAAGGGGGTCCCAAGTCCAGCTAGGATGATAGCTGACCAGAACAAAGGCTTCAACCTAGGGCTGAACCTGGGTTTTATTCATTCGTGAAGAAGGGAGTGGCTGAGGATGAGTGAAGGTGAGAATGGCAGGAAGTACATGCATGCTGTGAGCTGGGCTTGAAATCAGCTCTGCAATATGCAGAGAGAAGGGTGTGCAGAAAGAGTAATCTGCATAACACAATTCAAGGTAATATCTAATGTTTTGGGGTTGGTGCTTCAGCTCTGATGTGTAATCTTTTCTGCCCTGGGAAGTCATAGCCTCTTATCTCAAGGCTCCATCCCAGCCGACAGCGTGGAGCCTGGCTCTCCTTCCTGCCCAGCTCACACGTTTTTTGGGAGCTGTAGGATGAGGAAACACTGATTTGTCACCTTGCTTCAAAGACAACACATCAGCACCTACACCAGACCAATTTACATTGCTTAAAGCCAGTCGAAGGGATAAGGAAAAACCCCAGCCAGACCTGTATGTAGCAATACATGGAAATAAAGCCAGATGTGATGGCGCACGCCTTTAGTCTCAGCACTCGGGAGGCTGAGGTAGGTGGAGCATTGTGAGTTCGAGGCCAGCTTGGGCTACAACGCAAGCTCAAGGCCAGCCTGAGCTACATAGTGCGACTCTACTTCAAAAAACTAGGGCTGGGAGTTTGGCTCAGTAGCTTAAGTGCCTGTCTGGCAGGCGTGAGGCTGTGAGTTCGATCTCCGGTGCCGCAAAAAAAAAAAAAAACATGGAAATAGGGCCAGGTTTAGCCAAAATGAAGATAATTGCTCTTCTTTCAAGGAGAGTCATCCAGGTGGTCCTCCACAGTGGTTAAGGGCACTAGGCACTGTGCCTGGGCCCAAAGGGGTCAGGGAACCAAAATCACTTCACCATTCCTAAGGTTCCAGGGAGCCCACCCCAGAGGCAGTGGGCAGGTGGGGCAGCTAGGAGCCAGGAAGGGGACAGACTGTGGTGCCAGCACCCGGATCTGTTCCAGCCCCTGCTTATCACTGCCAGTGTTGACTCTGCTGCTGTTATCATTGCCCAAGGATTTACTTCACACTCAGGCAGCTAAGAATAGAGCTACCTGAGGGCACAGTGCCAGCAGGGGAGGGGGAGGGGGGCATGGGTCAGCACCGGTGAAACCCAGGCCTGAGGAGAGGGACTGTCACAGCACAGGTGGAGCTCGGACACCCAGACCAACAAAGCTGGCCTAGGTTTCGTTTCCTTCCTCCTGTGTTGCCAGGAATGGGGAAAGAAGTGACTCCCAACTTCTTCTACAGGCCGCCCTTGTGCCCAGTGTCACCTGTTCCCCACATTGCTTGCTTCTCAAACACAGCTCCTCCTGGGCTCTTGTTCCCCGTGTCTTCTCCCAAGGTCCCTTCCAGGCCTCTTCACAGACAATTTATGACCACCCCTACAACCATGGTCACACATGAAGGATCACAAGTGGGCACAGGAGGATACATTTTATTGGGTCATGTCAGGTTCCCACACTCTGGGCTTTTTAGACCAGTCCTCCCGGAAGGGCCAGCACACCACTGCCACGCTGCCCAGGCATTTTCCCTAGGGCAGGGCTGGGCTTCACCAGGTAAGATGGGTAGGAGGCTTGGCAGAGCCTCTCAGAAAAGCTGTTAGCTCCCAGATCACCAGCCCAGATCCGAGGAAGAGGCTGTGGCAGTGAAGAACCTGAGACTGACACTTCTGCTTGCCACCAAGCAGTGACCAGCTCCTACAAGTTGGCAGAAGTGGCTGCCACTGCCGGGTTTGTGTAAGAGAGGCTGCCACCGCCATTTCCTGTAGAAACCTGGGTGGAGGGAAAAGGACCAGAGTGAGGGGCAGAAACTACCTGCTAGGCTGAGGTAAGGGATCTAGGGGCCCGGCCTACTCTCAAGGGGTTAATTGAGAAAGAGCACCTGCTGGCCCCACCAGCAGCCAGGTGACTATAAACAGGCTGCTCCTCCCACTGCTCCCCTCCTCTCCCTGCCCTTGGTGTTACTCAGCCCCCCTGCCCCCCTGTCCGCTCTTCCTGCCTCTTTCTGCCTCCATTCCTTGCTCCTTTAGCCCAAGGCATTTGTGTGTGTGTGTGTGTGTGTGTGTGTGTGTGTGTGTGTTTAAAACTGGGAGAGGATGATCCCTAGGAGGAAAAAAATGGGGGCAAGAAAAGGAAACTTCTCTCCTCCCCCACCCGAGTGACTCTTCAGCCCCAGGTGGCTGCAGTAATTATTTACCAGGTTCTGGAGAGAAGGCCAGCAGAGGAAAGAGGGAGGGGTCCTTGCTCACCTGGCTTGACCAGACTTCTTCCACTGTGGGGAAAGCCCCCAACTTCCCTACCTGCTCCCTACCTAAGAGGTCAGGGTGGCACAGGTGCTCACCCCTTGTGACTCCTGTGGGAAGGGCCCCCCTGGGCACAGCACCCCACCCACTTCCCCTCAGGATATCCTAATGAGCGCTGCCCTGGTGCCAGTTCAGCCAGCGGTAAACGCAGACAGGCCCAGGCAACACTAACAGTACTAGCAGTGTGAGCGCCCGCTCCAAGGTCCCCTTTCTTTCACCGTCTTCTCCCCAGGTCTGGTCCCCAGAACCACTCTCACTTCCACCTCCACAGCTCAGCTCTTCCAAGCTCCTTGGGTTTTCTAAATACCTGTCCAGGATACCTGCCTGGCCAGAGCCTCTGCCCCAGCACTGCCCCAACCCCGGCCAATGAGGCCCAGCCTCACCTCTTCATACGGGCTGCGTCTGGTGCTGCCAGGGGGCACATAACGCCCATGGGTGTGGTAGGTAGGGTATTCACTCATGGGGTGGTAGGTGTCCCGTGTTGGAAAGATGTCCAAGTGCCCATAGCTCTTTCGGCGGCACTGACACACAACCTAGGGATACAGGAGGTTACAGTGGGTCATGGAATTCCTTCCCTGCCAGGGACTCCAGTGAAGGTCCAAGCCTGAGCACTTACCAGGGCAATGTAATAGACAATGGCCAGCAGGACCAGAACACAGACCAGCACCAGCAGAGCGATGCCCCAGCCTGGTACCCCAGACTGGGCAGTGGAAGAAGGAACCTGTACCTCACGTGCTAAAAGGAAAAAGCAGTGGTCAGGGCTGTCACCTTCCACTAACACCAACACAAAGAACAGGAACCCAGGGGTAGAGGAAAAGGGATGCTGCTTGGAGCTGGGCTGCAGCTGGGGATGGAGCCTCACCATTGACTTCTGAGATGTCTAGATTATATCTTTTTGCGACATCCTTATGCAGATTGAGCTGTGACTTCACAACCTCCTCATTAGCAGTATTTTTCCGGAAGATTAGAGTTGATTCCACTTTCACAGATCCTGGCCTGGTCATTGGAAATAGGCAACTCAGGCACAGTCCTAGCCTCTGCCTCCACATTTCCCCCCAACCACAAATGTACCCTCCCTCCGCAACATCATGACAACACCCCACACACAGAGTCCCACCCAGACAACACCCCATGCACACAGAGTCCTGCCCAGAGCCATACCTAAACTTGATATTCAAGAGGCCCAGAAAATCTTGTGGATAAATCTGCAAAAACTAGGGTGAGAGGGAAAGGACTCAACTTTAATGCAAAGGATTCAAGCAGTCCTGAAGGCTGCTTTAGAGGAGCACAGCAGAGGAAAGGCAGATACCCACCAATCTAGTAATGTTCTTCTCCAGCTCTTGATAGTAGTGGGTGCTGGGATCTTCCAGAGAAGAATTAAATGGGAGGTTCAAAATGTCAAAAGACAGAAGGAAGAAAGAGGTCATAACAGATGGCTGAGGAGAATGACTGGAGGAAGTGGAGGGAGGTACTGTGCTGTGGTTAGTGCTACCAGCAATTGTCCTGCTGCTAGGGCTGGCAAGTGTGGTAGAAGTAGGAGACTGGTAGCTGGGAAATGAGGATGTAGTAGCCATGTTAACTGAGGTTGTAGTAGTCATAGCAGAGGAGCCACTGTGAGGTGGAGTGGTGGCTGAGCCTGATACAGAGTTGGTAGCTGGGGCTGAGGTGCCATCATGGACTGTAGGGGTAGCTGAGCCTGCTGTAGAGGTGGTGGCTGTGACTGAGGTGCCATTGTGTACTGTAGGGGTGACCGCTTCTGTAGAG